>JAPMIB010000279.1:0-67133 GCA_034770305.1 Trichogramma dendrolimi | reverse complement strand
AAGCAATCAACGATGTAACGATACTAAACACGACCAGAGATACTAACTGTATCGTTGAGCTGGAAATCAATGTTCATAAAATAAATCCGTCGTTGAGCTCTTTTTCCGGGGTACCGGACGACCATCGAGCCTTTTAGCCAAAATTAATTGAAACGCGCGCAAACGGTATCGCTAAGAAGAGACCGAGAGTGTGAGAGATTGCTGTGTGTATACAGGAGTACGTGCTTACTGTACATGTATATCACCTACACACGTGAGCTCGTGCCATTGTATATACCTACTATATGTATAGACTGAGAGAAAGAGAGAGAGAGAGAGAGAGAGATAAAGGATGCTTTTTGCTCTAGAAGATCGATCGACGCGCTTTGCCAATAGGAGGGTTGACAGTAGCAACAACAACATCTATACAAGCAGACAGCCGAGGGTCCGACATATTATAGACAGACACCGCGTGCATATAGAATACCGACGTCTTCTATTGACTATAATATCATACATTGAAAATAGCGATTTTTCTCTCGCGAGAACAGCACCAGCGTAGAGAAATGCGTGAATTTTGAGAAAATGAATTTATTTATAATCGACTCTCATCCGGATCGGATTGCAGTTTAAGCTCTTTATTTCCATTATGGACTCCAGTTCGCTTTCGATTCTGGATTGTTTCAGTTGTAGCGAGAAATTCGCTCGTAGCTGCTCGTGACGATGCTCTGGGCAAATTCATTTTCGTGCATGGAAGCAGAATGAGATGAACGCGTGCGATAATACGTTTCGATGAAGAAAGAAAATAAAATGAAAATTCACGTTGATCTTACTCGTATTTCATAAACACACAAAGTGTAAGAGTTAACGAAACACATATATCACTCACATTCTTTTACTTGATGAAGAAACCAATAAACATCACGATAATACGCAACTATTCATAGACTGCAGTGCTGTTGCTACTGCTTCGACTGTTTCATTTACTCCACGCTTTAATTGCACGCGGATTACAAACAAATAATGTACTACGCACACGATTGTGCCAATGTAAGTGGCATACCGAATCTGCCGGTGACAGTCGAGTCCGATCCATCCACATAGTGTATATGTTACCGGCAAAATCCGCTTTTAGGCAAAAGTGGCTTTTGCCTAGGCAAAAACAGAAACGCCTATGATTTTGGGTAATAACCGCAATACCTGAAAAGTTTAGGAAGTTCCTAAAATTTTTAAGCGAAACCCGCAATGCCTAAAAAAATACAAGCAAAACTAGCAATGCCTAAGTCAGTTTAGGCATTTTCGTTTTTAAATAATCTCGCATATAAAATCATTTGTAACACTGACAATATTTATTGAATTGACTGTGCATTACTTCGTGGTTATTGATTTTATGTACGTATGTGATGAATACTTATTAACTAAGCAGAGAGTGTATATACTGAACATCAATTGCTTATTGACTCTTCACCGGTTTAGTCATACCTTTTTTTCGTTTCATTATGGGAGTGCTACAGTTAGAAAAAGGTCCTTACTTTAGCCTTATTTTAGGTTAAATAGGGGTTTTATTTGAGTCTGTAGTGCCCTTAAAATGACTTTGAAAAAAAATCAAACAGCATATTCGAACGTGAAATTTTTCGCTCTTTTTAAATCTGCAATATAAAATGGGGGTTCCTATTTGAAAAATCGATTGTAGGTTCGCTGTAGCTTTGAGGTTATGTTCATGGTCACCATTAGATTCCTCGTCGAAAAATACGTCGGACATGGGTTTTGTTATTCTTTTATTACGCTTGCTGTGCGAGATATTCAGAGGTTTCCATGCTTTAGTGACTCCCTGTGTATTGCATGAAATATAAGTGACATAATTGTTATTAAATAAAACAATTCAATGAATATTGTCAGTGGTACCAATGATTTTAAATGCGAAATTATTTAAAAACGAAAATGCCTAAACTAACTTAGGCATTGCTAGTTTTGCCTAAAAATTTTAGGAACTTCCTAAACTTTTTCAGGAATTACCTAAAATCATAGGCATTTCTGTTTTTGCCTTAAAGCGGGTTTTGCCGGTAGTATATACATTTTCATTGCATCAAAATTTAACCGTTGTAGAGTTATAGACAATCGTATACTAAATTCTCATACGTGTGCTATACTAGTGTAATTCGATGTTTCAACGTCATGAGCTGTTGGTTGAGACTGGCTATGTTTTTACTACGATCCGATCGCGGCCAGTTTGTGAAATCGATATCAAAGTTCGCTTTTTTGCTTTCGAGTGCATAAATGCAGGCTATATCAGTGTAAAGCTGTGCAAGCAGACAAGCTCTATGCAGTTGACCTTTCAATCCGCGGAAAAATTTTCGCTCGCTCGCCCAAAAGTTTACATGCGGCACACAAGCGAAAGTTCAGTGGATTGTTCACGGAACGAAATCAGTGCTCCATGCACTCCGACGCGTGTACGTTACGTGCATCAATACGCTAGCATAAACAAAAAGGATTCAGTCGAGCGTTAGACCTATACCCGCTGCTGTACAGCGACTCCTTTGTCAAATTTTCTATGTGTATACTCTCGCGTTGAACATATCCACACATGAATGTGCTAGAGTATTTTGGATCCGGTAACTGAACGTACAGCAACAAATCGTGGTCAGTGGCGCTTGTTTTGTTTTTACACGTAAACATCGGGGATGAATTAACAATGACCTGACATGCGTAACGACTGATTAGTGGCTCATTTATCCGCTCGATGTGTTCTGCAGGGTAGTGAGATGTAAGAGCTTGGATCATTAAGCCAGTCTTTTGTTTTACTTTGAAGGTACATTTATCGAATTAATTTGATTGGTTTGAGTAGTTGAGTTGAATAATCAGAAGCTTAAATACCTGTAAGTGTATAATTTAAAGGTTCACTTGTACTAAAATCCTTAATAAAATGTAAAAATTTTACGGTTCCTTTATTCATTATAGTACAGCTAAGTCAGAATTTTTAAAAACTAATGAAAATTCACAATCTCTACGGCAGCCGCTGCAGCATGAAAGATAAATTAATTCTTTTGGTAAATCAAAACGAGTTTGGACAGTACAAAGAAGAAGGAAACGCGCGGTAAATTATTGTCGCTTCCATCTCTCAACTTTTTAATATAATATGGGCTCACGTTAAGCATTCGGACTGAAAAAGAGAGGCAGTAGTGGTAGCTAGTCTTGAAGCATTCGCTAAAAAAAGTGTAAACGACGGGAAAAGATGAAAAAAGATACGATAGTAGAGCACTCGTACAGTATTGTATATAATATAAAGTAGGCGCGCACAGGCGAATGAGATAAAGGGGTCGAGCAGTACGCGCCGCACTATGGGTTTCCATGGATACCCTTATAACGTAGAGGAACGCTGCGTTGCGCGCGAGATGCTGTGTGTGAATATTTCTCCAGTATTCAGATGTATATGTCTGCAACACAACGTTTATTAGGAGCATGCGATACGCAGTTGCGCTGCGTTATTTGTTGAATGGATGTTAATTATACGGAGATCAGGAACTCTTCCAACGGCACCAGCTCCTGTCGCTGACAAACGCCGTACTTGCTTTTATGGTTTTTTTTCCTTCTTCCCACTCCCTTTCTTTCGCCTCGCTTCCTCTTTACTGGAGAGAGAGTCCCTTTGAGGCAAAAGGGCCAAGTATATTGGAATTAAGTTATGAAGTAGCGTGACATTAACTGCTACAATTCTGCCTCGCGGTATATGGCTTCATGAAAAACTTATCGATATTTCTTATCTGTTCTCGAGCATAAAAGGACCTGAACTTAAATTTCTCTCTGCCTCTCTAAAAATGGAAACAAGCCATACTTTCAATATTTGAGAGTAATGTGGAGGAGACCTTTCTATTAAAGATGGAATTTTTTGAATAATAACTAATCCACACCTATTTTCGATCTTAAATGAGTTGACAATTTTTGAAAATAAAATAGATTAAAGATATTAGTTACAGAAAAAATTATTACTTCCCTAATACAAAGTTGAACATTCAAAATATCTATAATAACTTTGCTGTCAAGGAAGGGTGGATTATAATAAAGCTAACAATGATTAATTATAAAATAGATTATGAAAGGGGTTATCAATAACTTTTTAATTAATTCTTAGAATGCAGAGGCGTAAGAAATGAAGCGTTGTGGATATTGGTATGACCGCATTTTACGCGGACGTAGGAAACTCTAACATCATGCACGGATCTGTGAAGTTAGTTCGCTATAAAACCTCAAATTAATTTTAATTCATGAAATCTAAAACTGACTTGAAAATTTCAACTTTTTAAAAGATGCTTCAAAGTAAAACTCAAGAACGCCAGAAAAAAGTCCTTCTAATCATTACTAATTATTTGCCTGATCAGATGTACAGCGTTGAGTAACTACATTCTAAATTCTGTACCCTAAAATTTACATGCTAAATACCAAAATACTGCTCAAAAAAGCTGCTACTCAGGTGTATATGACTTTTTTGTTATGTAGAAAATTAAGATCATCCGAAAGATTAAGTGCATTTTTATTATCCTATGATCGATTGATATAATCATACGGAAATACAATATTTTTGTACGCAGGTTGAAGCTATGTACGGAGTACGTAAAAAATAAAATTAAGTTTAAAACATCGATGAATAATTGCTACAATAACATCAGATCTCAAAAATATCTCAATCATTTGTCTTTACAACTGAAGAGTATAGGATTATAGAAAGCAGCATTAGTAATAAGTCCATGATTTATGGATACAGCTCGTGGGAGAAAAAATTCTCATAAATAGCCAAAATCTTTGAAATGTAAAGAAAAGTTTTTTTCATCCCTTGGCTTGCGTATCTTTGCATATACACACGCAGGCAGACGCAAGCACGCATCGTTCCGTGATTCGCATAATAAAGTCTATCGCGCGCCGTTGCGAGCAGTTTTTGATTATTCACATCGTGAGGGAATGTTATTGGCGCGTGCCTATGAGTTTTCTAGTATTTGGCTCTCGTTTTCATGCGTGCACCACAATCTCATATCGATCTGTGCACACGAAGAAAGGTGAAAAAAGGTCTTCTTTGCAGGCTCGTGTAACACCAGATAAGTGCGTCATCGGTGTCTTGGGAACCATTTCTTTTGTCGCGGTGGCTCGACGACGGCGACGAGCCCTTTTTTCTCAATGCGCGCGAGAAACCGAAAGTAACATCTGCAAATGTATAGTCGAGTCAGTATCACTAACGCTGCTTTTTACGCCCGTGAAATATCTGTGTTGCGTGTGCGAAAGCACGAGGAGTCGTGCGGGTGTGTGCCGAAAGTATAAGTCAGACCCAAGCTGAGAAGTGTCAGTGTGCGATTACGCTTTTAATGTGGTCGCCAAGCTCTATCTGTATTCTAGCCCCTTGAAGTTATTGGCATTACTGAGACGCAACTGGATTTGCATCTAATTTACCTGTGTGTAAATATCAACCGGTAAAATAGAAGGTTCAGTTTCAACAAAGTAACTATGATTCAAAGAGATTTAGAAAAAAATCATCGTTATGTACATTTATCATAAAATTGAGAACTAAACGACACAAACGAACTAAACGAGCATAGAAAGCTGAATGCGATTGAATAAAATCAGGCTTTCATAACATTTTTTATCGACTATGGGGGGGGGGGGGGGGCTTAATATTCAGAAGGATAGTCAAGTTTCAGCTTCCTAGCTATCAATTGCTGTACCGATTTTCATAAATTACCATTACGTGTGTTAGGATTTTGCAGTCATGCTTTTCGTCATTCTGCATAAGAATAGGTACACAATGAAAACAAAGAGAACGAAGAAGTTGGAAGATGAAAAAGAAATTCAAAAAAAATGCAAAGGTTCCGTGATGTTTCCGTGACGCGATACACGCTTGAACTCAATGCGAGTCATCAAATACGCGCGATTTATAAGTGCGGCCGTACTGTGCTTGCTAATGGAGAGGAGGGTCATGACAAGTTTCTTGTTATATATATACAACGTGCCACGCACATGCAATCTGTGATTGAACGTTTGAGCTGGGCCAAAATTAATTTGTCATCTTACAGTCCAGTGTCGATTCATAATAAACATAAAAATGACGGCAGCTCGCGCGGGAAAGTAACTTTTGTACGTACAGAACTAAATTTTATTTACCCACTGCGTTGGAAACTCATCGTACGCCGAAATCTCAGTCTGATTTAATTTTCACGGAAGCAAACACATCATTTAGTTGATTTAAGCTTGCAAGCTCGTAGCGTTTTCGTGCCCATGAAGGAGATACGTACGTTCCTGCATATATAACGCAGTACAAACTAAACCGCGTGCTTACCTGGCAAAGCGACGCGAGCTTGCGAGAAGATGTATGCTGCGAAGTATAAAGGAAGAGCAAGGTGAAATTTCTGAAAGAGCATATACCTATGCGCGTACCAGTGTACATAGGCGCGCGAAATTGTGAGCGAGAACATCACGTGTTTTCTCGAAGCGATCGCTATCGCACCTTGCTGTACTTGCGCTAGTCTATTTGTGCCTGTGCTCCGAGGGTATATAATCTCCGCGCATATCACGAGATTTCGCTCAGCGTATACTGAGTGAGCAGTTGGATTAAACGATTCTACGCTAAAGACTACACGAATCGAGTAGTTCGATTCGATTTCGACTTCGATTTCGATTGTGGTATTTGACTCGAAATTGGCTTCAAGCTTCTTCTTCTTACATTTTCTCTCATGCTCTTGAGTCTCGATATCCGTTTTTCGATGCAGTGATTTTGTGCATATGAGGCATTTCACACCAAGTGTCCTAGCGATTCGCCGCGCGGTGCAAATAAGCGAAATCACTCAGTTTCTAACTTACGTAAAAAGTATCGAAATGCACCTAGAAGAAAAAAGTAACCCATCATTTTGATGGGAAATTACCTCAGCTTTCCGATGGTGAGGTCAGATTTTCAAAAATTTTCCATTTTCCTTGGAAAAATCGCCGGAAAACCTTTAAAGTCGAATATCTCAAAAACGGCATTTTAAGATTTTTCTAAATAGTCCCAATCGAAAGCTGAGAAAATTTCCTATCGATATGCAAGTTTCAGAGTGTGCAATTGATTATTACTTATTGAAATACAGCAAGGAACGTGTAAAAACATGTGATTCTGCGCCGCGCGGGGCACTGCGCACCGAAACAGCTGCCGCGTGGGTCGAAATGTCGCGTTTTACACGTTCCTTGCTGTATTTCAATAAGTAATAATCAATTGCACACTCTGAAAACTTGCATATCGATAGGAAATTTTCTCAGCTTTCGATTGGGACTATTTAGAAAAATCTAAAAATGCCGTTTTTGAGATATTCGACTTTAAAGGTTTTCCGGCGATTTTTCCAAGGAAAATGGAAAATTTTTGAAAATCTGACCTCAACATCGGAAAGCTGAGGTAATTTCCCATCCAAATGATGGGTTACCTTTTTCTTCTAGGTGCATTTCGATACTTTTTACGTAAGTTAGAAACTGAGTGATTTCGCTTATTTGCACCGCGCGGCGAAGCGCTAGGACACTTGGTGTGAAATGCCTCATATGTTCCTTCACAAAAATTCTTCCAACAGTATCTACATAATGTCATCAAAGTATTTTAAGGGGAGTCATACACCAACTCGTTCCTCTTTGTCATTTTTGTGATATAAACCACAGTTTAATATCAAACTACATTTTCAACATAAAATGGACATCTTTGAGCCTTAAAAAAGAAAAAAGTTGCAGAATAGGCCTTTGCACCTTAAAATAGCTTATTTTTACTAATTTAGCCTTTCGGGGCTGTGCGCAAGGTTCAGATCAGAGTTATTTAGGTGGCAATGCCTAATAGGAATCAAAATCTTCAGAAAAATATCCTTTATGGGCTGAGTTTTGTGGAATTTTGATTTACACCTTTATATCAGTTCTATTATTCAACATGTGCTCAAAAACATTAATAAATTTTTTTTATTCTTGCTTTTTCACATCTGTTTGCATACAAACTTTTTTATAACTCTAATCAAAAATCCACAAAACTCAGCCCATAAAGGATACTTTCTAAAGATTTTGATTTTTATTAGGCATTGCCACCTAAATAACTCTGATCTGAACCTTACGCACATTGCCGAAAGGCTAAATTATCAAAAATAAGCTATATTAAGATGCAAAGGCCTATTCTGCAACTTTTTTCACATTTTCTAGGGCTCAAAGGTGTCAATTTTATGTTGAAGATGTAGATTGATATTAAACTGTGGTTTATATAACAATAATGACAAAGAGGAGTGAATTGGTGTATGACTCCCCTTAATTTATTTATTGACAATTGTTGTTGCGTTGGTATATGATTTGACAAAAAGCACCTATTCGTTGATTTCGCCTAGTTGCATAATGTGTTACAGAACCTTATACATAGCTGCTAGTGTAGAAATGCTGAGACATTTGCTCGTAATATGAAATCGATACGGCGATAACGGTGTAGCACCCGAGAGGAACATTAGTGGTTAACGGAGTGCGAGTGTGACCGAACTCTGAAATCGACGCGCACTGCGCGGACCATGAAGTTCGATATCCGTACTGTATATGACCTAACTTGATTAACAGAAATGCAAACGGCCGAACAATAAGCCATACGTATCTTCGTGCATTTGCTGCTGTGCAGACGAGCCCATTAAAATGGTCTGCACTGGGGTGAGTAATTAAACAGAAAAATTTTTGCCCGTACAGGTAATTGTGAAATTAATTTTCACCCATGGCAATGGCTTATTGAATACTAACAAACAATAATAGATTCAACTAGCTTGCTGAAATTGTTTTACACTGCTATCTCAATCCCAATATATTTCTCATCCCAGATGGTTTTCTTGAAACATTGTTATCTATCAAGCATCAGTTTGTTACGTTTTGATTACATAGTCGAAATCCTTCATTTAATTAATTAAGTATCAGATTGCACCAGTGCGCTGGTACGAAATAGAACACAGAACTAAGGACAAGCTTTATACTAACAAGATTGTGTAAAGGGATCGAATAGACTTCCATATCATCTTTTATCTTTTACTTCTTTCTTTGTGTGTCTTCTACGCGTTCGTCCTTTTATTTATTTTTTTTTGTACTATTTCCCAAAGGTACCATCGCATTTCTCTTGTCTTATTTTTTTCGCTTTTTTTCTCGTGTATGCTGAAACTAACGAAGATTCGATCCATGTATAGGATAACTTCGTTGATGTTAGAACGCCTTGCATATACTCACGAGATTTTTCCTTTCAACTCAATAAGTAGGAAATACGATATTCCGTTATCTCTGTGCATTTGTACGAGGTTTGATGTTTTTCCGCTTATAATATATTATAATATCTTTGCCTTCTCGAATCGTACTGACAGATATTTGTTGATCGAGTGTATTTTTTCAAAGTCTATCGAGAAAGCGTTGATGAGCAGTTTTAGCATGATTACATCATCGACTATTTACTAACTTGGCAAATCTCAAAATACAGAGAAGCCACTGCTGCAGTGCAGGTCTCAATTGGATGCATGGGTTTCGCCGTTTAATAGCAGCTTTTACGCCGACACCTCTATACACCTATACAATTTTTCAGAAACCACAACGAAGAGTTATATTGCCATTGATTAGTTGTCGTATTTCCGACTTGCTAACTCGTCACACTACTTCTTCCGCGACCTGATTTTACTATTTTACGATAACAGGAGATTTCATAAAAGAAATATCTCAGGCTAAAATGATTATTTACAAACACATCTTTGGAGATTTCCACTGAATATTTTTTATTAAAAACGTCATGAATTTCTGAAAATATTCACTTTGGTCTGATTTCGATTTTTTAATCGAGCTTATATTCTCATTCAAATCCGAAATGATCCGCTTGTTGAAAAAAAACATGTGCTTACGTGAAATAAGTATGTTGAATGAATATTTTTAAATGTTGATTTTTAAGCGCTTCACTTCAAATTGTACTCTTTCCTTCCTTTTTTACGGTCAATATAAAACCATTGAAGTGCAAAATTTTAATCTCCCTTGGGATCGCTGACTCGTAAACGGAAGCATATATAATACCAACCGAATTTTCGTCGAACTTCAAATATGCCAAAACTTTTCAAACCATCGCACCAGACCCTTTCAGATGCTGTCTTTCCCCTTTGCACGCGTGTTTGCTATACATATGTATGGATGTGCGTGGGTACTCCTAAAACCGATCGAGGCCAGGAAAATTTCTGCCGAACTCGTACTCCAGTTACCAAACTATCAAGAGGACGCGGTTTCCTCTTTCATTAATATGACGGCGTGTGGTGGTGGTAGCAGCAGCAACGACGAAATCATCTCCGTGCCGAAAACTTTGTCAGTCAGACATTACATTATGCGCTAAAATACCTTCACGTAGCAGCTGCGTGCGCGCCGATAGTATGCAGACTTCGACCTTACTAATAGGAATATCAAATTATGCATTGGTTATCAATTAAAAAGGCTCGACCCAATGACGAAATACGAAAAGATCTTTAATACCTAACATATTTCTCGATAAAGTTTGTGTAATTTCGTTATCGTCAAATTAGTCTATCTTGGTTAAATGCATTAATAATGCATTAATTTACAAAATAAAAACTTTTATAAAAGATTATCGTCGATGTAGATTTACGTTGGTAAGAAGCCCGCTAGCACCAGCTGCAATTTATGAAGCATCGTACATCAAGCGGTGCCGGGCAGTAACGCACACCAACAAGAGTGAAAAAAATAACAATTAGCCTTCCATCAGAGTCCCTCGAACCACAGAGCAAGGCGTAAACCACGCTGGTCCGATGCGTCGTTGTCTCCCTTTGACAAAACAAATCGTTTTCTTTCGTCTTCTTACGTGCTAGTGACGAGACTCTCTTTCTCTGTCTTTTTCGCGAGTTCGCTTGCACTCAATCGAGTCCAGCAATCTGCTATAGGCGTGAATATTTAAAAACTCTGAGAAAACAGTTCATTTATCCAAATACGTTGCCGTTGAGCAAAGTAAAAGAAGCGACAACGACGAGGAAGACTTTTTTTGCTCTTTGCAAAATATACATGCGAGCAAGTGCGTATGCACACCTCTTACGTATTCTCTCTTTTGTGTTACCTCGCCAATTTCTTCAGCAATATAACTCTCTTACTCTCGCTGTGTGGCTGTGTATACATATAAAGAATATATATACACACCTTCGGTTGCAGCAGCGAGCCGCCGTTGCTGCTCGTAAGTAAGACCCGAAGCGTGTTTATGTATGCGCGTATCCGAGTGTAGCGTATAGGTATATCCTTCCAAGCGATAGAGTTTCTTTTTTGCTTCGAGTAGGAAGCGTCTTTTTGCTTCTTTATTCCTTATTCGTCTTTTTTTCGAACTTTTTGAGCCTGTGCGTATACGTGTAAGTTGTAGACTCGCAAGACGTCCAACACTACAGCAAACACGCAAGGAGTATAGTGTTGAACGTATTTTATATTTTTGAGCTCAGTGCAGGGGGCCCTGCTAAATCGAACAGCGCAGTAAAATTTGCTCGGCTATTTCGATAACAGCACGCAGCGAAAGAATAAAATTGGTCACCGAGTAATTGACTCGTGAACGGTTCTTTTACTTGTATCACTGAGAGCTGATTTACTTTATTTACGATCGACTTTCATTTCAATCAATTTATCAGTCCGGCTGGTTTTTATGCATTAATATCGCTAACGACCTACACTCGTTATAGACAGACTTTTTACGTCCAGTCTCTAGGCATTTCTCTAGAGAGGCCGCCCCCCTCCCCGAGTTCGCAAAATGTCGAAAGAAATGACCCCGAAATCTGGTCTTGAGTCTCGCCTCGTTATTAAACGTAACTGCAGCGCGCACAATCGCCGTGCGAAAAACTTCACCCACTTGGCGATCCGTAAGCGACTTACTCTGAATAAAAAGTCTGGATGCGCACGAAGCGTCCCATTTTCGAATGCGGTAGCGCGAATTAGACCTCATAAAAAAAAGACGCGAGGAAACGTTGGCGGGTCGTACAAAAAAAGGAAGAAACGTTACAGAATAGGTAGCAGCAATACAGTAAACGAGACACTTGAAAACTAGCCCGTAGAGGTTGCAGCACGACCGCTGCAGTAATGCGTATATACAAAATACATAAATATAGACACAGAAGTACATAGTGCGGCTGCAGCATGCAGCAGCAGCACAGAGGCCACAAAACCGGTCCCAGGACATTTCCATGTGTGGATCGTCTGAGTGTGAGTGTGTGTGCGCGCACGAACGTTGGTATTCGCCAGCTCTTGGCTTTATAGGCTAAGCGGCCGACGAGACGTGTACATATCGCAGCGTGCGAGCTCTTACACTTGGTTCTAACACGACGAGAGTGTATGCGACGACGAAGACTTCAAGGGAGAGTTGCTTCTCTTGTTTCTTTATTTGTGCTGGCGCTCGCTCGCGCGCGCCTGCTACTTCTTTCTTTTCTTTTTTACCTTTTCTCGCTATGCTTCTGCCCACCTGGGCTTCTTTTTTTCATTTTATTGCGCCAGTCCGTATTTTATATGCGGCTAGATCTTTTCTGCGGCTTAGAGAGCTCCAACTGTATTGCGAGAGCTCTGCGACAATTTCATTGGCACCGAAATTGCTTCTGGCAAATTAAATCAACTCTCCTGCACAAAAAAAAAACCAAAAATGCACATGCTCCAGTTGCCGAAGGTGCGGTTCTTTGCTAACTCGATATAAAATTGCTCAAATATAACCGCTTCTGATAAATTGTGATAAACGACTTGAAACTTTGAACTCGAAATATTACTCGTGTTCATAATGAACCTAACGGTTACCGAGGTTTACAGTACGCTAGTAAGTAATTTCGACGACCTTTTTCAGGCTGCCATCGCATAACGATATTACGCGCGAGAATATCGCACTTATATGAGTTCCATCCAGCTCGTGTGCATCGGATCGGAATTATGATAACGCAGTTAATCTCTTGTCACCGTCTAAGTTTAGCCGTGTCATGTTAGTGTAGCGGTACGATCAGTACATCGATATGAGTATTCTGACGAGTGCGATGGTATTTCTGTATCGGCGCTCGATTGACACGTTTCTCCATATGTGCACAAGTCCCGCGGCCAATTTTTTGCTTATGGAACGCAGCAAATCTTGTTTCAGGACTTTTGAACTCTAGAATACAAAATCTGAAAAAAAACAAACTTGAAAGTTTTAAATTATTTACATGCTGAACTAAGTTTGAATACCGAGAGTTGAGAAGTCCTCGTTTTATTTGAAGGTTAACGTCTTGTCACTTAAATGCTCGTCTTCTATCTAAACCAACAGATAAGTACATTCAATTTGTTGATCAAAATCTGTCAAAGAAATTTTTATTTATTTTCGAAGCTGCGATGAAATTATTTGAAATAAATACTATTAACTTCAGTAGTGCCCATGCTGCGCAATCTTCAAATTCTTTTTTATTAATGAATCATAATGCTATTATTCAAATTACAAATTTTTGACTTCCGTTTTCACCTTGCATATTTTTCTCACGCAGTGAAGTAAAAAACATCTCAGCAGTAAACATCGCAATTACTTATTTTTTCTACATTTCGATCATGACGAGACGAATAAGGTTTTATATCGATCTATTATACAACTTTTAGGCGAAGCATTTCCTATCGAAATTCCTCATACTCATACATAAGCGCGCATCAGAGCTTTGCCATTTGCGGATACAGCAACTGGTATAGAAAGCAAAGGAGGGAAAGAGAAGGCATAGACGAAAAACGAAATTGTCGATAAGACGTGCATAGACTACGCATCACGCGCGCGTGAGAGATATTCCTTCGGGCCCGCGACGACAACGACGACATTGGAAAGAAAAACAAGAAAACGTATTTGGACGATCGGCAAGTCTCCCCCCCCCCCCCCCCTCCTTTCTCTCTGGGTCTTTCTCCTCTTGATGAAACTGCGTGTGCGTGCAAAAGTCAAGGAGAACTGAATTTTCTTCCCTTTTTGTCTAGCTTCTTTCCCACGCCCCGTATTCGGCCGATCCTTTAAAGGGATTAGGCTAGAGCGCACGTGGCAATCGTAATGTTCGATTTTAACCACTTTTTATCTCTTTTTCTTTTTCCTCTTCTTTTTCACCTTCGTCGAATTTTCGTTGAAGAACGAATCAAAGTTGAATCGGTTACCAATTTATTCGATACTGTCGTTTTGGATGACTTTTTTAAAACTTACATGGAACTGATAATATTGATGTCACTAATCGTGATAATGTCAAAACAACATGCAGTGTCTAAGCCTCGTAAATATGCCATAGCATTTGCTAAAGTGCAGATATTTTTTTTCCTGAAACCAAGCTTTGTTCTATTAGCACAATGAACTCATACACATCGAAGTATGCGGGCGTACATGAAATGTATAGAATAATAAAGGAACAATTTCATCTTGGGTGCTATATATAACGCCTGGCAGTGCTTGTAAAGCAAAAGTTACGCTATATGCCTGAACCTGTACAGCAGTGAATGAGTCTCCCGCGGGCGGGAATTTAAATCATACGCGCATTGTACCCGTTTTGCGTGTTATATACAGTCTTACACTGCTTGATTAAACCTTTTCATTGTTGACTTTGAAAAAATCCTATATACGTGAAAAATTCAAGGCTTGAGATTTTCTCGATTTTTCGGTATTTTATGCTATACAAATGTATATAAAAAAATTTCAACTGAATGATGCTGATATGACGGGTATTTTATCGTTTAAAAATCTTCTTTGCGATTCTAACAAGTTCATAATATAACGTGCGTAACATTTGTCAGAGATAGCTACACCCATGTGAAGCTAAAAACTATCTCAAGAAACAGGCGCAATATCATAAAGAATAGTTCATAAATAAGTGAAAAATATTACACATTTGGTATACAAAATGAACGCAGGGGGAAAACTGTAAGTGAAAAACAAGAAAGCATAAATATGCTCCAGAAGTTGCGATATTAGAAAAGACCTACGAGAAAAGACGACCGCTTGTCGAAAAAGAGAATTACAAGCTGTATAACTTTTGCCTAATGCAATTTCTTTCTCTTTTCTTCTAGCTCTCAAAGATTCGAAATGGAATAAGCGTAGAGAAACCAAAAATGATATATTCACGAGGCTCAGAGGAGAAAACACAGTGTCTCGGTGTAAAGTCACCCTTTCGAATGTGACTCGTGGCAGGTTTAAAATTTCTACACATTTTACTGTTCAGAATGAAGTGGTTTAAATTCTCATTCATTCTAAGGGTACTTTAACTCTTATCAAACGCCCCGTATTTTATTATATTTTGAGAAATTGAGCAAACGATACTGAGTTGACAAAAATAAAAACAAACGATTTCAAGCAGTATGAGGCCGATGAAAATAAACTTATATTAAAAAAGCGCTCATTTTGACATGTGTATTTTCGTATATGTAAATAAATTCATTTCTATATGCAATTAAACTGCTGCAGTGTAGTCATTACTCAACTCGTTACCATAAAAGAGTCTAAGATAAATTATGTATTCAATTAAATCAATACCTCTAAATTACTGCTAAAAATCAAAAGTGGAAAACTATTTGGAATAAATAAATTTTGAATATCTGAATGTGCAATTAAAATGCAAGTGTGCGAAATTCATTTCAATTGCATTAGACTTTCAAATAAAAAACTGGCCCTTTTATTTTTGTACTTTCGAATAACAATTATTTTTTCATTGAAAAAAAAAGATTAGTTACAGCATTTTTATCGCAAATGGTTCAAAAAAATAAACCTTAATTTTCTGTAAGGAAGCTAAAAAGGCGACAATAATTTGGTAAATATGAGGTGTATATTCTTTTCCTGGTGGCAACGAACATTTTAACTGTCACTACTGCTGCTTGTGCAATCTTGTCTTGATGGTTGTGTGAAAACCAGAGAAGCGATAACGAACCCAGTATTTATTTACGTAAAAGAAGCGAACAAAGGTTTTACAGTAAGAAAACGTATTAGTGCGTGTATGAGTATGGGTGTACTTTATTTATAAGGTAGAAGAGAAAGAGACAGAAATATAAAGTAGGAGAAAGGATAACATTATAGATATTTTTTGTCAGCGTCCTTTTTTTCTACATTTTTTATTTATAAGAATTCACGTTTGTGTATAGAGATGTGCACACACTGTATGTACACGAAGCGATGTATTTACGAGTGTGGAACATGTATTCCCTTGACGCGTGCCTGAAGTAGTCGCGTTGAGTACATTAGAGACTCGCGCGAATATAAATGCACGTATATATAGCTTTACATGAATCCTTTTTTTAGCAAAAAGCATATACAAAAATTACTCTGAAGCAAGCAAAGGCGCCTCCAGTGACGAAAAGATACATTTTTAAAAGTTGTTCATATTTCGGATTACAAAGTAAGCATCTGAACCAAAAAAACATCAATATCGTAATTTTGACAATTTTTTTTTTAATTTCTCAAAAGTACTAACCCGCTTAGTTTACCCATAACTTAGTATAATTTACTCTAATAACATTTTTTAAATAATAAATATGAATTACATGCTTGTTTCGTAGAAAATTTGTTAATTAACTATATACAATTTTGTGCACTGGTTTATTTTTCTAAAATTTGTATTTTCATATTGGGCTTCAAACTTTGATGTTATATGTGGGCAAATATTGTGTCAGTGAGCTGCATACTCTCAGAATAATGAATTGCCAGACATATTGGGATTACTTTTTCTTCTACTTCTTTTGGATAAATATTCACATTATAGCCATGGGAAAATCTATTCTAGCGAGATGTTGCATTTACTATTATTGGTTCTAGGTATAACCATTGTGCAACATAGATCAGCGATAGAGCGAAATTTCATATAAACTCGATTTCAAATGAAAAAAGCTCGACTATTGCCTTTTTACCTAAAGGCCTGTGGATAAGTACTTTAAGACAAGAAAGAAATTTATAAGAGCTGTCGCTCTTTCTCTTTCTATTTTATGCTGGATTCAATTTCCTCTGCACTTCTTCCTTCTCATCTTTGTGCGAACGTATATGGTTGATTCTCCCGAAGTCTGCTTTTTTGGGTAAAGAAAGTGAAAAAATGGTGAAAATTTTTTTTTCACAATGAACGGCGCGTACTAGTTTACCCTTTTTTAAACCATATAATACGAGTAATCATTGAATCTGGGGCCTTGAGATTTCGTTTTACGAAAACTATGTCCAATTTTATGCTTAAAATTGACTATTTTCGGTTACGGAGGTGACACACATGGAGGTGACAAATCGCTACTTTGATCAACTACGTTTGAAAAATAAGAAATGCACAACATTTTTCGTACAACCCGAAATTCGTTCATGAAAAATGAGCCTTTTGCGGTTAAAAAGAATGATCATAGCTCGAGATATTCATTTCCACGGAAGTGACAGTTTTTTTGAAACACGTGAATTTTCCAATAGAATAATTATCGCTGCGTAGCTAAAATATAAAATTTGAACCCGCGACCTACACTAATCGAAAGTTGAGTCATTATACTTGATAGTTATGTAGCCAGGAACATCAAAAATGAGTTAGTGACTAAAACCAGGCGGTATATTTGAAATATTCAGAAGCATGATTAAAATCCGAGACATTTTCCAATTGTGTGGGAAATTTTTTAAAAACATTTTTCAAAGCCCTACGATAGACTTAAACTTTACTTTGGATGTATAGATCGTAGTCTCGTAGTTATTATAGGGCCAGGTGCTTATGAGAATGCATGGTATATGCAAACAGAGTTGATTTTGTGATCTAGACATGCCACGGAGGTGACATTTGGCATGAATATCTTCACGGCAAATGTAACTGGCATTAAAAAATTGAAATATTTATGTCCAATCATGAATAAACAATATTGAATGAACGACCAAGCCAGTGTTGGCTTATCTTCACTAGTTTAAAAACATGGCATGTAGACATGCAAAAAGCAGATTTCGGGAGAATCAACCATATATGTATGAAGTGTTACGAGAAGCAAGGAAGATGGAACCCCTTCACGTCGCAATTTCACGTAACCGAAGAAAAAGCTTCGTTTCGATAGAGACCCATGCACTTTTCTAAATACCCAGACGCTTGTTGGAATTCTTTGAATGAGAAAAGGAGAGAGAACCGAGGCGTCGTTGCCTTTTCCAAACTAAAATTATATTTCTAGATTTTCATATTCTTGCGAGCGAGAAAATGTTTCCAACTGGTTTTTCACCAGGCATCGACTATGCAAGTGAAAAAAGTTACCCTGTTGAGACTGTTCTATTTATTAGAGAGATTGATCGAATAGGCTGCGTAGTGTTCAAAAAAGTAAATGAGGTTTTTTTATGTACTTCCGTATAGTATCTTAACTCCAAGTTTAGCCGTAAAATTCAAGTCAATTCATGTAAATGGAAATCAGAAAAGTTTACTAACTTTTGAATAAATAAATTCTTTTTTGCTTTGTTTTAGTGATGCATCAAAAACTATTTTACTAAATTGATTTACGTCGTCGAGATTTTCTGTACAAAACATAATTTAAATGTTTTATAATTTTTTTTTGTTGCAGGTAAGGAATTAATTCAGCTCTGATACCGAGTAAGTCTTATATTTATTTTATTCGTGTGTATGTGTATGTGAGTGTATGTTATACATGTAGATACTCCCATTAAAAACGTTTTTATGGTCACTAATTGCTCGGAATCTAGTCTAGCGTGAAAAAAAGAATGAAATGACGGAAATAAATAAAAACTCAGTGTAGTATTTAACGTTAACACCCGACGCTTCGGAAGTAATGTACGACTGCGAGATAAGACCATGGCTGCTTGCAAAAGTAAAAAAAAATGAGAAAGACGCACAGTCAGTGGCCTTGGCGTGCGCATCTATTGCGAGCTGCCGGCGTAAAATTTATTCACGCGCTTCGTTAAGCTCACAGCATGCTACTACTACTATTACTATGCTGCTGATACTGCTGGTTCTATCTAGATGTATATACATGCAGTAGACAGCGCTTGATAGGCCACCTGGGGGAGTTGAAGCAAAAGTTGCGCGAGACGAATTTCGGACAGCTCGTAAAAAGAGCTGCTTGCTACACGTGTGTGTGTGTGTGTGTGTGTGAGCGGTTGTATGAATTTGGTATATACTATGAGGTAGCTGTGAAACGACATTCGCTGCATAGAAAAAGAATAGAGTCCGAAACGAGGGTAATAAAATGGAAATGACACGGAAATTATGAAGAAAGACGCGTGTAAAGTGGATAAATTATTTGAAATAAGCACGGGAGGTTTACCTCACACTTCTGTTCGGCGCGCGTGGCCATTACTTGGGCAGGCGGAATCGTTACTGGTAAAACTTATTATCTATGCAGAAGAAGCAACATTTAGCTTATGCAGACAGGCTGCAAGTTTCTTCTTCCTCACAGACAGATTAAAATTCAGTCGGCACCAACGTTATTTAAAATGCACGAATAAGCTTTATAACATCAGTTAACGAAAGCGCATTACTCGCCAACTCTCGTACTTGTGTGCCCAGGTAAACTCACGTGTGTATATTTTAATGCTCGTTCGTACATATATTACGTATGAATTTGCTATCAGTTGCACCATCGAAGCTAATAACAATACATCAAATTGCTTTTAATCGGCTTAACGCATTATATGAAATATTAATAACCTTCGTGTATTTTGATTAAAAGCTCATCGTAAATTCAAAGCTTGAACGCGCCGAGCGCTGAGTACGTATATCGAATAATATTAAATGCGTAATCAGTTTATCAATCGTCCGGTCCTTGATTTATCAGAAATCAAATTAAAATATTGCCTTGCATTGAAAGAATAGAAATCGTATTGGCAAATCGTATTACTTAAAGTATATTACATTCGTACTGAAATCTGGCCCTGTATATGAAACTGACAACATTCAAAAGCTTGAATAACGGATGCTATCAGCCTTAGAGACACTCGCTGCAATTCTCAAAGTGCACTCGGTCACGAAAACCTCAATCGTTGCTGCTGCAGTCGTATATGTACTTTATCCTGCATTCTCGCGCTCATTTTTTTTTCAATGGTTTCTATGTTTGTGCGCGTGTACCACCTACTATGCGCACCGTTTCCTTGTTTTTGCTACTCTTTGTATCTAGGTGGCACTCGCAAAAAGTTTCAAGAAACAGAAGCCAATGCCTTGATGCAATATTTATTTCATGTCTCTACTCTGGGTCGCATAAAATATCCTTATCGATCGCTAGCGCTGAAATTTTACGCACCTTCGTCTTTTTTAGTTTTAATACACAAGTAATAAATTTAAGACATAGTTTTAGAAAGCCAATGAAAACTTTAACAATATTTGTTTCTTCTATGAAAAACTCGCATATTTGAGCTATCTGGGATAAAAAAAATGTTTTCATCAACATTCATCACGACGCGTAATTTTTATAGAGTCGTTATATTATTACTTCTCACACTGTAAAAACTTATTGGTGGTTATCTGGATCAGCAGAGGATATTTTGCTGCTAATTTTGAAAAATTATCTTGCTGTGGCAGCAAAAGACCTTTTTCTGATTCAGCTGTCCACTTTTGCTAGATCTACCACAACGATTTTTTTCAGTACCCGTTCTCCTGACAATTAAAACTCCCCTTAAGGAGATCCATACCTCAGCCCAAAAATGCATCTTCATCTCATCATCTTGGTTTTTAAGGTCGCCATAGAGCCTTTTAGAGAAATATTCACTAGAAGTTTCAGAAAACTGGATCGAAATTTCGATTTTTGGGCTGAGGTACGGATCTCCTTAATCTATAGCTGGATTTGATCATAGGCGTTTAGTTGCATCACTCGTTGCATTTTGCATTTAGACGTTATCGTGCAGTACTTATTTTCCATTTGGCAAGTTTTACGATGTCATCGGGTGGCTAGCCCATTATAATACGTTATATGCATAATAGATATGTAATGTGCATATGATAATGAGAGAAACAGAGAGTAGGTCTGCGCGTTTGTCGGCATTTGATTATGGACTTAAATTCATTTGATGCTTGCGGGATAACGAATTCGCCGCACATAACACGTAAATAGGTGGACTGTATGCGTATGATGTTATTGCAGGGCTTGCATAGCTCTAGGGGATAGCAGTGCTCTGAGCTGCACAGAGAGCGTTATTATACATGTACGCTCGTACTTTGTATTTTAAGCGTTAGTTTTGCATTAAAGTAATCAGTCGCTAGTATCCGAGCATAATTTACAAAAGTTTATTGGAAATATAACTGTAAATGACCATATTCAAGCTGGGCTCTGTGGAGTGCTTAGATATTTTATTTTGAAAAATGTTAGAAAAAAGTCGAATCGATACATATTCGATTAAGTGGAAGTGGAACTTTTGAGCAATGTGGAGAGAATAACTCGTACCTACACACAATTTTTTTTCGTAGTGATACCGTTTGTTCATCTCTCATGTATATAAAAGACATCTGATTCCTATTTGTGTGAGAAAATCAGTTCGTGTCCCTGTTTCTACACAACATTTCAGTCTCCTGAATGTCGTACAATGAACTTTATCGCAATTCGATAATGACATTGTTCGATCTAAACGAATTTAGCGATAAGGTGCAGTGATGTTCACCAACTCTCTTAGTCGGATATGTGCTACTTTATTTGTTACCATAATACTGTTCATTTGAAGTTTCTGATATTGCTTATCGTTCGTCCCAGTTGATGATTTCTAGTGGAGTCTATATAAGTTCTACATATCTCACGAAACCTTTTATTCTTTTCTGAAAAAGCGACATAATACACATCGAATGTCATAACTTGTGACGATCAGGTCACATCACCCTCTTACACAGATCGCTTTATCATCGAACGAAGAGGGTTGACCCTCCGTGTTTTCATTTCTTTTTGGTAAGCTTGATCATTCAGTAGAGGTTCGATCACCCCTAAACGTATATGCAAATGATTCAGTAAAATTACAAATATAATACAGACGTAAGGGCTGGTATTTACTGAACGTAAATTTATGCAGATGCTGGCAAATTGCACGTAACAATTTCCATCGTCTAGTAGCATAATAAATACTGAAGTATATCTTCATGTATGATGCACTCAGATCTGGATATTAAGTTAAAAAAGTACATAGCATTGCGGAGGCATGCTAATTTAATGCGCTGATCTTATAACTCTTCATAATTTTCCATAAACTCTCAGTCTAGTTTCTTTAAAATTAATATCAACTAAACAAAATGGTATTTGTAACTCAATTATATTATGAGTTCAACGAAAACCTAATAAGTTTTCCGCTTTAGTTTGTTGGTTGTTATAATGCTGTGTTATAATATAATCACTTCTGACACAATTCCTACATACTTTTTTTTAAACTTGCTCGAAAGTGGTACATACCTTGATGATTTTATTAAACACGAACTACATTAATTTTAATGGTGCGTAACAAAAATTTAAACAATTTTAGAATGAAGTGGAGTTTCAGATGTGTATGGATATCTTGCTAAATAAGAAATGAAAAAAATCAGAAACAAATTTTAAATCTTTCAGGACAAAGATTAATATAGATGAGAAATGATGAAGATCCAGGTTCATCACTAAACCTTTATTATTTTTATCTTCCCAAATATAGACCCCAATCATTTAACAAAGTAATTAATAATATTAAAATTTGGTCCTTTTTCTCTGCTTTTCTAAATATATATAAGATAAATGACGGGACAGCATCGCTAAATTTCGGGAATGTA
This sequence comes from Trichogramma dendrolimi, assembly GCA_034770305.1. Taxonomy (NCBI): domain Eukaryota; kingdom Metazoa; phylum Arthropoda; class Insecta; order Hymenoptera; family Trichogrammatidae; genus Trichogramma; species Trichogramma dendrolimi. The sequence goes on along the minus strand of JAPMIB010000279.1, from coordinate 44,475 downwards.
GTGCAGTTTCGGTACTTTAGATGAATCTTCTCTCTTTTACTTGTAGCTCCATTCTCTCGAAGCATCTAGATGCCGACATTGTTGTCACCGCAGCTCGCACAACTCTATCGGTACGGGACTGTATTTATAAGGTAAAAGATATCATAAAGTTAGCGAGTACTAGAGTTTTGCGTGGTGGTACTGCATGCATATATATACAGACATTGTTTGTTGCCTGTCCTAGCACTTAATAAAAGTAATTTACGGCTCGGTGAGAAAATTAGCCTTGAAAAGTCTCGTCGTCGTTGCTCTCGTTACTTGACTTTGCACGCGCTCATGGCACCTCTAATGTCGCTTTCTGTGTATTCAAATTCTACTTCTTCTATCCTTTTTTATCATAGCAGCTATATGCTACGGTAAGGTTGCACAAAGACTTGGGCAGAATTTTTGTTACATCAAACAAAAATGAGTGAGACCTAAACAATATACATATATCTGAGTTGTACAGTTTTGTGAACCTTTTAATATTATATACACGAGGCGCTTTTGTGCTCTGTGCTTTGTTACGAGAAATAGTTTGTCCAATTAAGGCGTATATTCAATATCACAGAAAGATTCAGTTAAAAGTTTTTGTTATCTCCCATGCCTGAAACTAATATTCAAAATATTTCGGATGCCATGCGGGTTATGAAATATTTGGTTTTATCTAAATTCATACATATCTTGAATACTCATTGAGCCTTTGTAGAATTACGAGAAACGCTTTTAGTGCAGTTGTTTTTTCAGACGAAAAATCGTTACAAACTTGGAGGTCTGGATTTAAAGTTTTTTCTTAATAAAACTATAGACTTTTTGAATTTAACAAACATGTAATTTTTTAAACAAAAATTCACAAAAAAAATGTAAAAACATACTTCGATTACATACTCTTAAATCATAGACTACTTAAATATTCATTTTTGAGTCAAGTGATATATTCAGACCTACACCTTCTTAAGGTGACTCTTTACTTAAACATTTTTTCATACAAGGTCTTGAAATTTTGGGACAACGTTGATTAGTTCTATTAACTCCCTGTAAAATTTTAGACCCTGATGTCATGCTAATTTTCGAGAAAAAGACTATCGAAAATTGACTTTTTAACACGGCGTAATAGGCGCACATTTACTTTTGAACCCGTCTTATTGAATATCTCGCAAAATATATCATACAGCTCTTCCAAAAACTGATAATATAAGTTGAAAGTATAAGCTTTCGATTGGTATATTAAAAAGTATTTGTTTTCATGCTAATTATTGTAATATTTGCTCGAGAAAGTGAATTTTTATGGTCCGACTGAGGTTTTGTCGTCTGCTGAAGAGGAGAGGGGAGCTTACAACACTAGAGCATAGGGCCCTCGGGCACACGAGAGTCAAACAACTAAGTCACTCGTATTGACACCGAGTCAGTAAAGAGTCACCTTAATGAAGTCATTATTAATCTATTCTTTTGACTGATGAAGATTATTTCACTTGATATGTACTGGGTGAAAAGAATTTAGAGAACAAAAAAATTTTCAAATAAGTTGATTATAATTTCCTTATTTATGAAAAATGCTAAAAGAAATTTCGTATGACTAAAAATTAATAGCGCCTCATTTTAATAGTATTTTTTGTTATTAATCTTAATTTAACAGATGAAAAAATTAAAGAATCAAGTTCTATAGACATAACGGTTCTTATCATAAGAATTTAAAATTCCATTTTTCTTATAGAGTTGATGTTCATTGTGTAATCTTTTTTAAACAAAAAAATACAGCATCTTCTTTTAAAAATAGAATTTTTTTGAATTTTTTAACTCTATAAAAGTTTTTTAACCTTTTATTGCTCAAAAAAGATAAAATTACTATGTAAATCAACAATATGGTAGAATTGCTAATTCATTTTTTGTTATAGGCTGTAAATTAAGAATTTTCACGCAATGAATATTTTTTAAATAATTTAACATGATATTCTAAATACGTGTAGTATACGAAATTAATCTTTTGTTTATCAACTATGGTACATTATCGTCGATAAATGAACATACATAAATCTCCAATATGGTATGATAAATAAATCTTTTACCTACCATCCAGCTGGTGAATGTTAGACTTGATGTTCAATTGGCTTAAGTTTTAAAGTAGCCATGTGAGAGAGAGAGAGGAGGGGGGGGGGGAGGAAGGAAGGAAGGAACATTGTACATAGCTGAAGTGGCTCATTGTTTAAAAGAGCGGGGGTGTGTATACGGCAATTTGAACGTAGTCCACCGCATTTTCGTCGGCTAGGGTGTTATGCTTGTTTTGTTGGGACTTCCACGCGAGAAGATAAATATAGTTAACATGTGCGACTAACGTAACATACATTGATTTATTCCTACGCTTGGATAAACTGTCGACAAGACTTGAATATTTATCAAATGTAATTGAGTGTAATTCGTTACTGTGCGAGAAGTTCTATTTACTCTGGAGATTCATGTTGAAACCGACGATGTTAAAAATGAGCTTGAGAGATTAGGAAATATGACTGAACTCTGTGCTAGCAATTATTCGCAGCGGGAATCGTCACTTTTCAGGATTTTCCTACATCGTATTGCCTGTTAGTGAGCTCATACAGTGCGTACACGTTAATACAAAATTATCGTTACTACATGAAATTTGAACGTTGGAAAATGTGCATTGTTGGTGCTAACGAAGGTACAAAGCCGGTGCATTAGCTGATCATTCGGTGTTATTATTATTCTCGAGAAAAATATTTGCTTCCAAAAACTTGATGCTTTTTAAATTTTCCCTAAAATAAAATATTAGTTTCAATTTATTGTGATCCATGGTATAATTTTATTTTTAAATAGTTATTAGCATATTAATTGAACGAACAAATATTTTTCAAAGCATTTTCTATTTTATTTAAAAATGGTTGCAATTTTATATCTCAAGATAGAAACACTTGAACAAAAAAAATGTCACAAACAAAAGGATTTAAAAGTTTTTCAAAAAATCGGTCAGAATTTTTTTAGAATTTTGTCACTCAGAGTTGAAGTGGTCTCCTTGTAATACTGTTTTTATCATGCATTGAACAAAAACTATTAAATTAGTTCAGTGAATCGATAATAGATGGCAAATTAATTAGATTACGGCTGCAAATAATTTTTTGCAGAAAGTTAATCGAATATTGTTTATTTTTTCTTCATAATATGGATTGTTGTGACATAGAGCACACAAGTTTTATGATAAAGAAGTGGCGTCATCATTTACTGCAACTAGTTACAAAGTTCGAAAACTATTTTCAGAGCATTTGAGAAAGCAGGTGGCGTCGGCGGCGTGCAATTTATATCTGAATTTTTAGAACTCCATCTACAGTTTGAATTTGCCTCTCGAACAAGTGAGTATATTAATCACAGACTTGTATGAGACTGTTGATTTATTTTGAAGTTATTGATATATTAATATAATTTTTCACGTCAATTAGAAATTCATATTGATATGCATGCTCATAAAAAGTGTGTTAAAGTAAAGGTAGTAATAAAAATATTCAGTAGAAGCATCAAAAACATATTTGAATATTTTTATTTTCGCTTTAGCTGTGATATCTCTACAAAATAATTATTCTTTGCTCTAATTACGTGAAAATTTACTAAAAATATATTTTTAATATCATTCTTCATTCTGACAAATTATTAAACATTCGAGAATTTGAACACATACAAAATAAAATGTGCATCTTGTAATTCTTTCGAAAAACACTATAAGTGCAAAAGAGTCTACTTATTGACATATTTCTTCCAACCTAAAGCCAAAAAATAAGCACTGAATACATTATTCATAACACTTACATGATGCACGAGCTGCAGGCTCTTTTTTCCAGTTTCATTCAAGGTTTTCACGGATTCTGCTTAGCATATAACGGCAATAAACTCTTAAGATTTATGCGTTCGACACAATGCAGTCCTCTGAGATATACCATAACTGGTCATGTTTGTTGGAGCAAGTCCCTTTATGTTGATCGTCTTGTACGAAAGCAGTTGGTATCGATATTGATGGTATTTCAAAGATACTTCAATGCGGATATCATTATTTTCAATTTTCTGTTGATGTTGGTATGACTTCAGATTATGTTGCATGTTTCGTATATATATTTTTAAATTTACAAGCATTAAATTGATCGTAAAAAATTTGAATCTTCATCATTTTTGTATTATATTAAATATTTAAACAAAATAAAATCGTTGAGTTTTTATTATTCTCCCTCGTAGCATTCTTTTTTAACTTAAGTAAGAAAATCATCATTATTAAAATTGAGATTTTTAACTCAATGGTAGATCAGGACGTGAAAATGCAGAAAAAATTAACAAAAGCGCACATTTTCGTGGCCGCGTTAAATACTTTCCCCTTGCTCGCAGTATGTTGAGACTTTATAACGACTTTTGCCTCGTTTGCGATTTTAAGGTAAAAAATTGTTCAGAATCTTCTGATTTAATTTGCATAATTACCCTGTTGAAGATAAAAGACACTCCTAAGTTGATTGAGAAACGAATCTAGAAAATAAGTATTTAACATTCTAAGTTGAAATAAAATGTTGTTGTTTCTTAGTTTAGGCTATTTAACATAAAAATGTAATATGAAACATTTAATAATATTAGCTATTCCAACTGACATTACTTTAATTATTTTTTCTTTTTTTTTCTTTTTTTTTTCTTTCCTTTAACAAAACAGTTAGTTTTTTTAACTTTGATTTATATGTTTTTTGTTTACTTGTGAACACGTGTTTCCTTTATAAATTTATTTCAGTTGAATCTCAGTTCAAGCATTTCAGTGTCAATGTACAAAGCATAATAAAAGAGGAGACAATAAAAGACTGTCAAACGTATTTTTTTACTTTCACTCTATATACTTCGGATGGAAGTCTGAAGTAATATTTTCTCTGCATTTAGTTATATTCATCACAAAACCGAGTAATATCATCAGTCACGTGATACTTGGACCTCGTAAAAGCATCCTGACTGTTTTTTACGAGAAAACTCTTTTGCTTCAGTTGACATTGCTACGTGATAATGACGTAGTCACATAGGCAAACTATGAGTAATTTCTGACGTTTCGTCTTCTTAAATTTGGTTTTTCTCAACGAGAGTTTTTGTTGAGTTTTTCAAATTAACCATGATGAAAAGTTCAATAGTTAAATATTTGCTAATCAATGTTCTACAAAAAAGTTGAAAAATTATTTCTAATTTAATGTCCATTTCAATTTTTACAGTTATTAACTTGTATGGGAGTTGTTTACATTGAATACATTTTTAAATTTATATTATGATATTCAAAGAGTATCTGCTATAATTGAACGATGTTTGAAGTTAAATGAATATTTTCTTACTAAAGTAATTGGCAAAAAATATAGAGGCTCTCTGATAGTCTCTAGCATGTGCATCCACTTTTTTTACAGTCTTGCAAATTAGTTTTGAGTTAATCGGCGACGGTGCCATGTGGTCCTTTTTCAGCAAAATAGAGTTGTCAGGTCGAGCCAAGGGAGGATACGACGACGTCAGAAGGGCACGCGCAGGCAAAAGAAAGGGAGACGAAGACGCGCAGACAGACCTGCGTAAAAGGACGGGTACAGGTTGCGCATTCGAAACGAGGGTAGTCCAAAAGCTTCTTGAGCGTGAAAGAGATAGAGAAAGAAATGCAGAGTTGTATAGAGGTCGTCGAGTTGGTTGGATTTCCTAGAAAAAGATGATTTACATTTTAATTGATAGTGAGAGTTTCTAGAAACGAGGGACATCACGAATCGTGCTGGATATAGACTCTTGTTTAGAAACTACTTACTTTGCAATAACCCTTTCGTGGATTTTTTCGTTCACATGAGCTTATATTGAAAAGAATTATTGGGATAAGGTGTCCTATCATAATATATTCAGATTAGCACATTCACAATATCAGAAGTTTGTACTAAACTAAGAACGTTTACGATATGACACTATTTCGATTATTTAGTCGAGGTACACAATTACTCGATTCTTGTCGCAAGATCAAGGTGATTCTTGGCCTTAGATTTTTATTTCTATCAGTGTATCTATTTTAACTAAAGTTTGTTTATTGAACGCTTATCTTTGGTTTTCTATTCTTTGAAACGTTGTTGGACCTAACACTTATATGTATTCCACTCTTATACAAGCAAAAACAAAATACTCGACCTAGCTGTTGCAGTTGTATATTAGTTATGTGTGCCCAACGCTGCAAACACGCCGAGACGTAATCACACCGCTACACCAGCCATTGATGCCTAAACAGTGTTAACAATTTGGATTCAATGATTTCCTTTCAAAACAATGACAATTTGATTGATAATCTTTTTAATATTTACCATTTTTTTATTACAAATTTTGAACAAAAATCGATTTATTCATTCATGCCTTTCATCATATATATAAGTCTTGTTAATATATATATATAAAATTAATAAATAAAATTTAATTTAGTATTGCTGAAATCTTTAAAGAATTAACACAATAATAAAGTTTAGTTATCATTGCCCTTTGCCCTTAAATTCTAAACAATGTTAATGATATTTGGTAATAATTACAAAATGCTTATTAAAATTTTAATGAATAAAATTCTACAATTTCTGCACGCAAGAAATAATAACTTACTATGATAAAGATATATATTGGAGTGCCGCATAATTTATACTTAATTTTGTCTGCTCTGCTCTTTCTCCCTCCCTCTCTTAGGTAGATAGCTTTATAATAATCATAAATTCAGCCGAATGACTATTATGCAATTTTCATTTCGATTTTTAAGTGGCTTTTATCGATTCAATTTTTGAAAATTCTAAAAAACTCTTACTACAAAGTTCCTAGATGATTAATACCGTGTCAAATTTAATGTATAAACTAATGTATCAATGACAATGTAACTAAAAATTTAAACATAAAATGACAAAAATTACATTGTATCTCAATGTATAAAGTTTTAAAATGTAATAAATACTCTTAAATGACAAAAATACTCATGAATGTAATTAAAAAATAAATAAATATAAAAACTGACAGTTAAAAAAAAATTTTTTAAATGTCACACAATACTAATTTACAAAGTCACTAACAACATCCATTTCCCCAACATGCGCACCATGGCACATTACCACTAGTCGTACTCCCTCTGCGAGCTTTTTCCCCAAAAGTCGACTCTCGATTGCTGATCGAATTTATCTTTCTTATTTCTGAATTCATTGCGTTACCGTCGAACGTTTCGTCTCTCATTGCGAGACTTCGCTCCCTCTCATTTTCAACACTATAGCTTCGCGAAGTTCTCGAACTCAGAGACGGGCGTTTCTTCGTACTAACATACAGAGATACCCTCTTAGTGTGATCCTTTTTCGGTGACTCTTGACCAGAAGAAGATGATCTACTTTCTCGCTTGTCATCTTGACCCTCGGAATTACGTGACTTTCCGATTGAAGATTCCGGCGTGCAGCTAGACCTCTTTTTCGACGATTCTTTGCGTTTGATCGATCTTTTCTTTTCTTTGATTGAACCACTTTTTTCTCGCGAGCGTCGTTTTGCTGCCTGATCTGGCTCCATCTTGGCGTTTTCTTGACTCGTATCTTGAGTTTTTGGTTCAATATCCACTTGAATTAATACCTGATCTTCTGGAGAAGTTTGCGTTTGCACTGGAACTTTCATCGCTACCGTATCGTAGTACATTCTCATGCCTTGTCCGGGATAATACACGGCTGCACCTCTGGGTTCAAAAGGCACATTCTGATACAGCTTAGAATTATGGGGTAGTGGACTCGTACCTGATGGCATTCTTCGAAGAGCATCGATTTCATAGGGTGTTAATGGTGGAATTCGCATGGTGTGGGGGCTAGGAGTTTCGAACGAAGTCACTTGGTACTCTGTATTACGATCTATATTTTTATTTGACGACGTTGTCAATTTTAAAGGTTCCAAGCCTTTACGCCTACAAACATTACAATCTTGATCAGCCATATTCGGTCCTGTAAAACTTGGTTGCATTCTGACGGGACTCGAATAACCAGATGTTGGTACAGGACTTTCACTTATTTGAATTGACAACGGATGTATAATTGGGCTTTGACCTCCTGTGCGCAATGGAAAATTCTGATAAGCTTGCTCAAAATTTTGAAGGAATGGATTGTTTAAAAATTTGTAATCAATCAAAGGTAGTTTTACATCTGGCGTATTCGGGCTTGATGATTTAGATTCTTTTATGGATCGATCTATTCGATTTAAACTTTTAAGTTTTCAATTTACAGAAAATATTGCGTAGTATTGAATCACTTTTACAACGTTTATTTTTCGAAAAGTCCACATTTTCACAGAATGGACTATATGATTTAAATAAATCACACGATTTAGACTTAGTTAGTCTTGTTCTATGTTCCGGTGAAATTGTTAATTTATCCTTTGTTATCGATACATTTTCTGAACTAAAAAAGGGCTTAGCATCACCTTGTTCTATTTTCAGTACATCATCAAAGTTATCCGTACTATAATCATGCTTTTTAGGTAATTTCCATTTGGTTGCCAATGGTGAAAATAACTGTTTTGGTCCAACAACTGTTGGAGGTTTTTTATCAATCAATTGCATGTTGTTCGTATCTATTTCAAGATTTGAATTCTGCACAAAGCTTGAAGAGCTTGATGTAAAATTGATTAAATTCTGAGCTGGGTTGTTTATGTTGCTGTCATAGGAAATGTTTTTTTGGGTGTCATTAAAATTTGAATGTAGATTGGAACGGAGTAGTATTTCATTTTTGGCATTTAAGCTCATATCTTCAGTCGTATTTGTCAGCAACGAAAAGTTAGGTAATGTTATTGGATTTTCTCTGATCGCGTTACTTTGCCAGTCAATGGGTGGGGTAGCAGTAGACACTACAGATGGAAAAGCCGAACTCTGTGAGCTTATATCGACATTTGGTTCCAGCTGAGATGCAGTTGCTAGAATAGTTTGCGGATTTATTGAGAAGCTAGTACCATCAGAGAACGTTTGTGGGCAAGTCATAGGGAAGCAGTTTCTATCTGCAGCTATGATGTTTGAGTAGCCTCGTGTGTCACCTAAAGTTGGAAATATAAACGGACAATCGGTTTGATAACCAAAACTAGTAGTAGTCAGTGGAACGGCTTGATCGAAAGACGTTGTGTAGTAAGGAAAGTTTTTGCTTTGGGTCATTGTTGCCGATGATATTGATGCTGGCTGTGCGGTAGATATACTTCGCTGCTCGCGCGGGTCCGCATTGACTACTTTGTCCTCAACAATCGTTGATTCGTCTTCTTCATTTACCGAAGGGAGATTATCAAAATTTGGTCTAGCTCGGGCGGTACTTGACGTAACATTGTTTCCCAGCACTTCCGTTGATATTTTTTGATTTTCAGCATTTTCAACAGATTCTTCTTTTAATTTACCCTCCTCCAACTCATCCGATTCACATGCTTCTCTTCGCTCTCATCATCTTTCTTCGTCGTCTTCATATTCATCAGAGTATTCATCCCCGTCTTCATTTTCTGAGCAATTCTAGAATTACAGTAAAATATTATGATTTTTCATTGAAAATACATTTATGGAGTTTGAAATCTATTAATATTTTCTGTAGCAATGATATTTAAATAAAATTAGCGATGATTTACCAATGTATTTCGTCTAATCGTGCTTTCAATTTTATTGTATTCATTTTCTTCTTACTTTTTTTATTTATTAGGCATTTTTTCCATACAAGTTTGACCGCGAGGGGGCAGACGTGTTTTGGGTATTCCTGTGTATTTAATATATCTATGTATATCTATAGACATATGTACACAAATGTATATAGATATATTAAATACACAGGAATACCCAAAACACGTCTGCCCCCTCGCGGTCAAACTTGTACGGAAAAAATGCCTAATACTAACGAATTTTATATACCTCTACCATTCGCTGCTACGCGTTGGTGATCTATAAGCTATATCTAAACTCGCGTTTGTACACAATGCACGGATGCTGAGTGTGACAAAAGATCGTAACCGAATCAATTGACTTGACATTACATTTAAAAAAAAGATAAGATTAAGTTGAAAAATGTAAATGAATTTCAATAAAACTTTAAGGATTAAGAGGACAAACCAGTGTTAAAAGCTTATCTGATAATGATGCGAATAAAAACGCATTAATTAAGTTACAACAAAGTAACTTTTTCCCCTGTTTTTTGCTTCATTTTGAATGAAAAAAAAAAACATAATGGAAGTCCAGGGTATCAATGTAGCATCCAAGATACATAAAACATCTTTTTAGCTTTGAAACCCCAGGGTTTTATGAAGAGTTTATTATGACCAATCTTCATGGTAGATATCTTAAAATCTTCCTAAAAGTATCCACTTCCACTTAAGTGTAACAGAATTTCATATAAGTCAATAATTATTTTTTTACTTGGTATTATAAGCCTTTTTATGTATGAAATTTAAGCTTTATTTGATTTTTTTAACATTTATGGTCATAAAAATGTTTCTAAGACATTTTTCAAAATTCTGTTACACTTAAATGGAGGAGAATCTTTTTACAAAGATTTTAAGCCGTCAACCATAAAGATTGGTCAAAAACTCTCCATAAAACCCTGCGGTAAAGTGTTTTCAAAGCTGAAAATATGTTTTAGGTATCTTGGATGCTACATTGATACCCTGGACTTCCATTATATTTTTTTTCCATTCAAAATGTAGCAAAAAAACATGGGAAAAAGTTACATTTGTTGAAACTTAATTAATGCATTTTTATTTGCATAATTATCAGTTAAGCTTTTAACATTGGTTTGTCCCCGTAAATGAAATTAACAATTAAACGATTTTATAAATTAACATGAAGTTTCATTGTATAGGCTAACCTCTAATTCTTCGCTATGCTCTCGAATATTTTGCTGCTTCTTCAAAAGGTCTTCGAGTTTGCAATATTCATCACGTAAATTCCATATTTCTTTTTTTAGCAGTTCGTTTTCTTTTCGAAGTTTCTTGATGTCACTTTGGCCTGAAACAAATAAGTATTTTACAATTAAAAAGACGTTTAACATGAGTAAAAGCATAAATGGAATACAATAACTCGACTCTGGAGAAGAGAATTGGGCCTTTTTAAAAACTCCTGAAAATAAGTCACTTTCAGGATACTGACAAACAGTGTCAGTACTATCTGGAATATGATTGATATAATTGATTGAAATCATTTTTGAAATAACTCAATTTATGTCTTCGTAGATATGACCGAGGAATATTATTCAAAAAGTATTTTAAAGATTGAACAAGAAATATCGTTTAGTCTTTATTCACTACGGTACCTATTGCTAAGTTGCAGCCATAGTGAGGTTTCACACGGAAATCGAAATCCAGACGAATAATCAAAATTTGCGTAAAACTTAAGATAAATAATGATAAATTAAGAAGCAGCAAACTAGGCGCTAAATTGTTCGATGTTAGACTCTGCGAGGGTTGCGGCCGCAGAAGCGGCGCTTCTATATTCTTTGTCTCATAGGGTTTTTGCGTTTTCGGTGCAACGTGTATATCTCGTTAATTGAGAGTGATATACTTTGCATGGTAAAAAAGGCAAAACATGTAGCTTGGTTTTAGATTGAAAAGAGAGGAATTTGTAAATTTGAGGTAAAAGAATTTAAAAAACGATTGTTTTATTGGAAGTAGAATTTTAAGCCTTGCAATTGCAGTCTACCGTGAGTCAGTGAAAATAATTTTTTACGATCAATATCTCGATTTTACAATACTGATAACATAAAATAAATATACTAACTGTATTTTAACAGTTTATTTCCATCGATACAAAAGTATCATCAATTTTTGTCAATAACCTTTTAATTTTTTTTCGACTTAGTTATGTGCCTTCATTTTTCTGTTTTTCATCCCCTTTTGGTTTTTACTTGATCTTCCGCGGAAATCCGAGAATTAAATTTTCTTCGTGTAAGCCACCCACGAGTCTTTTTGCGCTTATCTTCGTAAGAGAAAAAAAGTACCAGAAAAGTACAGATGGAAAAAAGAGAACAGCAATCATGCAGAACTTCAAGCGAGAGTTAGAGAAGAAGCAGCAGAGGACCACGAAAATGAAAACGGAAAAGTGTCGTTGACGTTGAAAAGTAAAGAGTGGGTCTGAATGAGAGTCTGCAATCCCCGAAAAGTGCATTCACCTTGAGATTCCTCATGACAATAAAAATTACGCTAAAAATGAATACTGCATTCGCTTGATTAAAAGACGAATCGAATTGGTAATTTTTTTTATCATACGTTAAACAGTTTTATCTAAGTTGAAGCAGGTCATTTATATGAACCACTAATATTGAAATGCCGTCGTGGACAATTTTGTATGCTGCTTTTGAAAAGGATTATGAAGCGTTCTCTTACTTACTCGATAGAAAGATAATGAGCGTAAACATGCAAGCAGTTGAATAGATGGAGAAAAACAAGCGAGCCTCAATAAAAGTATTCAAGAACAAGGTAAATCATTGGAAAAAGAGAGAAAAAGCAGAAAAGAAAGAGATCGAAGAAAAGCAAAGAAGTAAACGTAAAGTCGATGAATAAAGCCACCTAGTCGAGTAGAAACGTCATCGTCGAGTAGCTGTTCAGCGAGGACGTCAACGGCTGCTGCTACTACAACTACTATTACCGATGCGGACGAAAGGGAATGAGAGTCGCAGTGTACGTGAGGAAGAAAGACAAATCCGCACAAGTACGTGTATAAAACAGCTCGTGAATTGCTCGTCCTATTCCCGATGGAGTGATTTACACGAGCAGTAGATAGAAGACGTCCGTATAACGGCGCGAGCGGCATTGAAGGGTGTACTGTGTGCACATGTACTTTCATCTTCTAGTACATCCGTTGAGAGTACTGGTCTGCGCACGATTTCGGATTTTTCAACCTGAGCCCTCTCAGCAGCATTACTTTTCTGAGCTCGTTCTTTTTTCACACCATAACAGACATTATATGCTAGAGAAAGGCTACCTTGAATTTTAGCAATTTTTTCAAGTACGCATTAAAACTCCATTTTAGTTAAAATTTCCCATCTCTTTTTAAAAAAATACACATCAACGTCTTTTATTTATTTGAAATAAACACGATTGGTCTTTTTAATGTTTATTTTTTTTGTAGTGACACGCACGACTAGATAAGGCTAATTAACTTTAGGGAAAACATTATGCAACGCAATATATGTACTCGTATTCTTTGCAATTGTAAGTTTTTGTTTGGGCTTCCTGTTTATGCATACTTTTTTGAGAATTCAAATTAACGCACGCGGTTGATTGAAAAGAAATACGGTTCCTAGTTGTAGAAAAAAGGCTAGGCATACCATGGAATACGGTTTGTTATATGGGAGTCTCATTATCACAGTAGTCACGGCTTTCTCTCTCTCTTTCTCTCTCTACTTCACTCTCTGTCCCGTCTGTATGTGTCTCTCTTACTCTTTCTCTCGCGTAATTTTTATTAGTGCTGTAGCTTTGTGCGGGTGTACTGTGTTATCTGCCCGAAGCACGTACGAAGAGTTGAAGCAAAAAATTATCGTGCAGTGTCAACAGCTCGATTGCCCGGGCTTCGGTGAGCGATTTTAGTTGTATATGTAGATTGGGCGTGGTTTTTCGTAATTGTCACATTTATACTGCTGTTTGTAAATTTGTAAACAGTTGAAATTCCGTAAAATAATATTCAAGTGCCAAAATACAAATATTTTATGATTTTTTGAAAATTTATGACTTTTTCTAATGAAAACATTTTTTGGTCGTTACTTTACAACCTCAACGCAATGATTGAAAATTTAGTTTTAAAAGCGATATTTTTAAAAATTAGTCACATTTAGCTCAAATGAATTTAAAATATTATTCTGAGAGGCTTGGCTGAAAATACGCAAAAATGTATAACCACACTTCAAAAGGTTGAGGTTTGATGAAATGTTTGTCAACACAGCGGTTATACTTATAACGTTTTGACGAGAAATAGATACGGTTGCTTCTTATGAATGACATCGATTGACAAAGCAGGCTCAAAAAATAGTTTTTCGAATACGACGGGGAGCCACTAATCGCGGTGAAATACGGCAACGCGTGATATTTTTAACTCCAATCCATCCATGTAAATAATAAGAACATAACAAGTATCTAATTTTTCTTGGTTTAGCCAATTCAACGGCTATAATTTATATAGCAAGATAGTGGCAATAAATACCTTGATAATACTTTGAATCAACAATTCATAAGATTGAGCAAAGGTAAAAACAGAAATACGTCGCGCCAATATGACACAAGCAGCAGGGCCTCTTTCGCTCATTCTTTGGGTACGATGAAACGAATAGCAAAGGTTCCTTTCGTGGACGGTGCTGTACAAAGGTAGGATTTCGTCATCACCTTTTCGCCAGGGAAGCATTTCGATCAAAGACTCGCGGATGAAGGAATACTCGAGCTTTTTGCGTACGGCAAAGATTGTGAGCACACCCGCTTGCTCGCGCAAACTTCTTATATATAAAGTCAAAGGCAGAAATTGCGTCTTGTGCACGTGGCTCTCGCAACAGCAGTTGTAACTGAATTCTCGCGTCAGCCTTCGTCACTTTGATGTCGAGATATTTCGAAGAATGTGCGACGAATAACAGAGTTAGAGAAATTTCTCAACCATATACGGCGACGCCATCGGTGAACGAGAAGGAAAAGGAAGTGTGGCGAGCTTACGCGCCTTCAGAAAAGACATATGAAGGTGGCAAGCATAAAACATATACTAGTGCCTGTAAAGCCTAATATGACAAAAATGGTAAATATTGCAGAAATTGCTGGTCTTAGTAAAACCTAGTTTAACTTTCATTTACGCTTTATTGAAGTTCTATGAGTGTAGATATTGCAACTGTTTTGTGTTTAATTAAAATTTTCAAACACATTTATGATTCACGGGCATTCAGTTCGAAGAAAAAAGTAAAATATTTGATGCGTAGCACGTGGTGTTTGTCAATATAAATTCCTAGTGATGAGCGAACTACTTTATGAGCTACTAATTAATAATCTAGCTCTTTTTCTATTGATTATTAGGATAAAATTACATGTGCCAAAATTTGTGGTTAAATCAATCAGAAAATGATCTCGAAGGCCATGGCATTGATCATATAAAAAGAAATGAAATAATAACCGGGTCAGCATGAAATTGGATTTAGTGTATGTAAAATTAGAAAAAATGCGTCAGAGTAAATGCTTTTCGACACTTGGATTTACTTAGCAATTGTACGTTGTTTTTACTTCAAGGTTTGTTGTAGTTGAGAAATCGGCAAGTCTTTAACGTACAAACCAATACTTTTGGAAAGTAATCTTTTATTTTTCTTGAAAAATATTTCACGCGGTCGTTTGTTTCGTTTAGAAAAAAAAATGCAACTCCGGCGTCTACAGACAGAATATACTCCGGCAACAGCTGTTAATGACTTACTTTAAGAACAAACTTAATTCTCAATGACATTTTTCGCACTCCTGTTATGCCCGTTCAATTCCAATTTCCGCGAAACAAGGAGGAATTATCTTACGTGTAGTATGTGGCACTGTGTAACTGCTGCTAAAATACGTCACCAATGCTCTTTTTCAACGTACACCATCGTGGAAAGTAATTCCCCTTCCTTCGACTTGAGATCGTAAAAGAAACCCCTTGTGTAAACACTGTTCAAAAGATGTATAGTTAATAACTTCAAAAAAGATTCATAACCTCAAAGTAAACCTTCGATTTTTTTTAGCTTGATAAATTTCATATCGAAATAAAAATGCTTACTACCTAGTGGTGAATAGTGACTACTACTTGAAATTTATATGGCTTACACGTGTGGCTGAAGTTACGGTTACATGACCCACGTGTTTTTGCGTATTTTTAAAACTAGCCTGAAAAAATATGTATTTGCTATTTATTCTTCGTGGTTATTTAGTATGGTTCCATGTGAACACTAGTCTAATATACAGTCGGCAGATATATAGTGCACGCGAGTATCTTGGGGATACGAAAAGTTTCGGACCATAAAGTATTTTCTTAAATGGAATGTGCGCAGCAGCAACATCAGTAGCTGAGCAAAAGGGTCGCACAAAGTTTCAATCTGCCGCGGAATTTCGAGGTTTACTTAAAACCACCACCCAGCGTTCTCTTTATTTTACTTTCTCTTGCCAAGAGCAAAAGAAGAAGAGACTTGTTTTATTCCCTCACGATCTTAGTTAGATGCTTTCGCCCTTTTGTTTGCTCCTAGAAATGCCCATGCGTGATACGAAATTTTCAATTTTCATAAAACGCGTATAGTCGTGTTGGCTCTACTGCTTTTTAACCTTAGTGTCAAGCAAGCTGCGTACTATTTCAATTTAATCGAGAATGATTTAGTTATGTGTTGGTTTAATGAATATGACATGGCACGAATGAGCAGTCGATTTAACTAATTATGAATTCAAACTACTTTACTGCTTTTCAAGTTATGAGAAATGTACACTTGATATAGACTATTGAGGTTTAGTAGGGATTTTCTTAAATTTTGAAAAGTGATGAAAAACTCTTCAAAGACACCTACTTTGACGATCTTTTCTTTTGCTGCGGTCCAGTTCTCTTCTACTCAATGTCCCCATTTTTATGATATCTTCCAGATCAAAGTTGAGTACCGAAATGGTTGTAGCTTTATTAAATAACTATGCGAAAAATTTCACCACTTACACACTTCTAAGAATCATAAACTTTCACGTTTGTCACGATTAAAAGTTTTCATCATTCACTTTTATTCATCAGTCTTGGTAACGTATTTTTTAGATTATTTTAATTGTTGCTTTGCGCTCTAATGCAAATAAAATATTGATTTAAGTTATATATTAATTGCTGAGGTAGTATTTTAAATTTTGCTTTGACTTGAAAAATTTTAGAGAAAAATTAGTTATATATCACTGGAAAAATCTAAAAAATTTTAGCACTGTCAAAAGTAAAATTAGAACGGTATTGATGAAAAATCTCGTAAAAGGTCTCCGTAAAAAAAAACTTTACACGAAGTAGAAATTACATCTACAATAATTATATCCAGAATATCATAAAGTGTTAAACTGGTTTTTTGAAATTGGAATATTTTATAACACCAAGTGAGCACGATTTGTTTTTTTTGCAAAGCTGTCATTTTGTCTTGGCTTAAAAAACATTGTTTAACTGTGTGACTAGTTTTGATATTTGAAAGGCATAACTTTAAATTTATTTGTTCAATCTCACTTTTCAACAAGTAACACTTATTCACTTGAGTTGTTTTTCTGGAGCATTATATCAACGTGCCCATATGCTTTATTATAAAAATACATATAGCTTTTTTTATTCACAAAACGAACATACAAATTTTATATACACATAAATTTATTAAACCGTTAAATCACTTTAAAAATACTTGGTGACGAAAATTCACGATGAGCAAAATCAGTTGGTTTAAAATTTTCAAAAATTATTTTATGAAAGAAAAACACTTTGTATTATTAAATGAATGTATGAATTTAAATTTAAAGAAATTTTCAGCATAAAAATTCAATGCGTGTATTCTAAATTCTGTCACCACGATCAGCAAATTCCGTATTCATTCCAACACCGCTTGATTGTAAACGGTAATTTATGTGCACTCGCGCACCATTATTGATATGAATCATTACTCATTGTGCCCGATTTTACGGACTTTTAAACTCTCCTCTTTCTCCTCTTCGTTCTCCTACTAGTCGGCAGTTTATGGGAGGTTCAAAACTACAACCTTCAAGGGGCTCGTTTTACCCGGCTACCTTGTCCATCCCTTCCTGCCGTACCCCTTCCTTTGTCTTTCGTTCAACATCATTTCGATGAGTATTTACTACACACTCTCACGCGCGCACACGCACACACATGCGATACACCGCATTTATACAAACGCACATACGTGTCCCGCAAGAGCTGTTATTTGCTTTAGGTTGCTCAGTGAACTAGACACAGACTCGCGAGCTTTTTCGCATGCACATACACAAGTAAAAGTTTGCCAGTCGATGCCAAAGTGTTACCACCACCACCAGCATTACCAACAACGCGACTCTCGCGCTCTCGCCTTTATGTTAAACTCGAGCGTGAGAAGCAGAGAGAGAGAGAGAGAGAATCGAATCATTGCCTTGGCTTCTTTTAGTGATAGAATGAACCCATGCACATGCTCGTGACACTACTTTGTGTACAATACAAATAATCGGCATCTTCACGTTTTGCTGATGAATGTTATAATTAAAAATTTTTAATATTATTTTTTAAATTACACGTTTATTCGATTTGAAATTCAAAGCAATTTTGTGACCTGGAAAATTTGAGAATAAAACTTTTTCCGCCATAATAAACAGTCATGCTGTAAAAGTTTTTCTGCGAGTAATCCTCCCCAAAAAAGCACATGTTTTTTGAATCTTACAACATTTTAAAAAAATCAATACTTATTAAAAGCTGGTTAAAAAATAGAAAAAAAATGAAGAGTTAAATTTAAAAACGTCACTCTTTTATGTTTAAAATTTAAAAAAGTATATTGACCCTCTAAAAGTAGTACAAATTGTCTTTTTAAAATAAAACATACCACTGGCTGCAGAAGTAGAAGTATGAGCAGGAGAGATTATCAGCACATTGCTCTTTTCTAACTCCAAAGTTTCTTTTCCAGAACCTTCTAATAATAGCATCTCAACCAATCTAGCCTGTCGTTAAAATCATGAGGAACCGCGAAATTCATACTAATATTAATCAAAAAGCGAGGCAGAGCGAGAGAAAGAGCAAATTTTTCAAGATGACATTACTTACGAATTTTTTGGCAAGTGTGCTCTATTTTTATCACGTCTTATTGCTCCAGAAGATGAAGTCTTGACGACGAGAGCTCGTTGTTATACTACTACTATTGAAATTGGTTTCTAAATGGCCACTCAGTGCCGGTAGGCCGGGAAATCACTTTGGAAGGTCGTAAGACTTGTATTAAACGAAATATAAGGAAGAAGCCATGTAATTACTGCTAGTAATTGCGAGTCTATTTACATTAGGTTGTAGATCGAGAAAAAATATATGATAATAAATAATTCTCAATAGATGATAATATTTTCCAATAAAATTATATTTTCACGTTCATCAACTTAAATAAGAGTGACAAACCATCTCTATTTATTGAAGCTATTCTACAGCTTCTGTGTACAAGTGAATACTTGCAAAGGAAGGTCATGAAATAATCAAGTTAGCTTGAAACCGATATGCGGTTGACTCGTAAGTATAGATAAGTAATAGTATACATCCGCATACAGACGATATTCCTCGAGTGACATTATATACATAAGCATTACGCATACATCAATTGGCATCAATGTATCGTACTTGCACAGCATATAATGTATTTTTAGCGTGTGTGTCGATCAAAAATTAAAAATATGCCTAACAACATGTTATTTCATTAGTATGTAGGAAGTCTAATTAATAAATAATCTTTGTGAGAGAGTGTTTTAGTCATAGTCAGTTTTTATAATAATACAATTTGGAAAAATAACCAGAATTTATTGAACGTCTAAAACATAAAATTCTACTTAGCTTTCAAAAACATTAATAACAAAGTTTCTGCGTTGGTTTATATTTTGCCAAACTGTAAATGTTTTCTTTGTTACGAGTCTGTTGATAGCTGAGCAAGTAAATGTCTCATAACAATCGCGTAATTGACTTTTAAAGTCTATAAAATGCGTTTTTGAGCAAAATACTATACAAATCTTAGAAATTTAACATTTTTGCCATGTGAAATTGAAACTTTTTAAAGAATAAACTATGAGAGACTTTTTTATACATGAAACTTCAATAAAAAGTAAGGATATCGATAACCAAGCTCATGTACTAACTGTGAAAAATCTAGTAAAAATATTGATGTTTAGGTACGTATTGATCACTAGCCTATTGGACTATCGTACATATTGGAGAAAGTCTCGGCAATGCACATACACACTCGTGTTTCTCGCTTTAATGAATACTTATATCCAATTTGTATTTTTTATGTATATGTAGCTTCAATGAATGAACCATAAATCGTATATACATGAAACTGTTCGGTAGTGATACGCCGCTATATCACGTCTGACGTAGGCACGTGCTTGTAACTTGAAGAAACTTTGAGAGTAGTTGTACTCCACAAGGAATAAAGTATGTTTGATATTATCAAACACAGCATAAGAGCACAAATAGGAAATTCGTTACTGATATGTTTTTGTTACAAAATGTATAGTTCTTTGGAATTTAGGTGAAAATTTTGCATGACCATTGATACACCAAAGAAGTTTGTCAAAGTTTGTCAAAGACATAAAAATCTTGCATAGACAAAAAATACCTGAGAATAAACTCTACACAAAGTATGAAAACAATTGAATTTTAGTAAGAAATCAAAGTTGTTATACAATTTATTGGAAAAAAATTCTATGAAAAAATTATACGATTTGCTTATAATTTTAAGCTAGTTTTAAGATTTTTAGTTAATATTAGAATATTTACTGCTACGAAATCGAATTTTTATATGTACTGTACTACTGTAAAATATCAAAAACCTCTTATCTGACATATTTTTTGCGGGAAATCCATTGGTGGCCTTTTATTTGACCTTGAACATAACCTCTAAGCCACAGCGAACCAAAACTCGATTTTTCAAATGAAAACCCCCATTCTTTATTGCAGGTTTGAAAAGGGCGGACAATTTTACGTTGTGACACGTATTTTTTTTCAAGTTCATTTTAAGGGCTCTACAGACTCAAATAAAATCCCTATTTAACCTACAATTAAGCTCTAGTAAGGGCGTTTTTTTAACTATAGCGCCCCCCTCCAAAATAACCTTGAAAAAAAAAACAAAATACATAATTTAACGTAAAATTTTTCGCTCTTTTCAAATCTGCAATAAAAAGCTCAATTTGAAAAATTGAGTTTTGGTTCGCTGTAGCTTCGAGGTTATGTTCAACTAAAATTCAAGGTCACCATTGGATTCACCGCGAAAAAATACGTCAGAAATGAGGGTTTTAGTTTTTTTCCCCCCCACTTATTCTGCGAGATTTCCAGGGGTTTCCATATTTATTTCCCAAGCTGTATTATACTCTCAAGGGCAGAGACACGTCTATGACTAAATTAATATGAAAAATTGATTTTCCTTCGACAATGGAGAAAAAACTTGGCAAAATGCTGAATTGTGATAATAAAGAGACCTTCGTGTTCAAAACTGATTATTACTATTATAATTATAGTATTTTTTAAAGGTTTTTAGAAAGCTTGAAATCAAAAATATTTTTTCAAAATTTTATTCAATTTTTTAAAATTCTTCAGGTGTTTCTTTAGTACATTTTATCGCACTTTTTGTAGATGTGTTTAGTTTTAATATTCGAATGTTTTTTTCGGACGGAGCGTCTAGGGCTTGATGATAAAGTTCACAAAAAATAAAATAAATTTTGTTTGAGTGTTTGTGCACTGTGACTATCGGTTTAGCCAGCTTTTTTCGATGCTGTGTCTGTAAACACTCATGTGTCCAGAAAGGGCGCACAACTGGACAGTGTAGTTTATTGATGTGCAACATTTCTATTTGAAGATTTATGTAGAAAATTTGGAATTAAAAATTTGCAATTAAGTGGCCTATCTCTTAGTACTTCAGATCATCAGAATAAAGATCAAGTGTGCGTAGAATTTCTTTATGTAGAGTCATAATATTCTTCGCTCAAACTTTTTCTAAGAAGTCATTGTGCACTGGCTATAATTGGGTTAGTAAATACAAGCACAAAAACAACACCTACGCCAGCATGCATTGCAGTTGCCAACTACTATTAACATAGCTATGTTATATGTGTTTAGAATTATTAATATGGAGATAAATATTTTTTTTTCATAGATTCTCTTATGTAATTAGTTATTAATTGACTTTCCAATGTCTCCAAAAATGATAAAAAAAAAATTGGAATATTTTGGGCGATAAAATGTAAGCAAATGTATGATGCAATTAAAACGTTACTTTTTAAGCTCGCAGTTATCGAAATTACGAATATTTGTACATACAGTCGATGTAAGAATCGATATAGGGCTGCATTCTGTTGGCTATTCAGCATTTTTAAAACCATTTCGCTATTGTTATGATTTAAACTACTCACGATTTTCGTTAAATCAATTTAAAATCAAAATTAACAGTAACGTTTAAGTTATTGTGATGTAAGCTAGTCCGTACACTGATATAACACTAATGTCTACACAAAAATCAACAATTATCTAAGCAAAAGTGACTATGAAACGAGAAATGAATCTTCTTAGTTACTGGACAAGTAGGGGGAATGCGACGGTCAGTAAATCGAAAATAGGTCCAGGTACAACGTCTGCGATCATGCTAGCGTCTACGAAGTGTAAAGCTGCAGCTATTTATACAAATGTAATCTTAGGCGCAAGCGCTAAGCAAAATTTAAGCTCGTCCAAATTCTCCCGCGCAATACAGTGTTCAAAAAGTAAAATATTTCAAACAAATCTTCGAGTTCTTTCACATTTTTTTAAGTTAAAGAGACCGAATAGTGTTTCGAGATGAAATTCAGAAGTAGCCATGTAAATCGAAATAGTTAAAATTTTCTTTTTAGAGTAGTAAAATATGTTCATATTATACTTGATTGACAAAAAAAATGTTTACCAAGCTCAAAAATCCCAATTATGTTACTTTTTTCATATTACCAAGTATTGAGATTGGATTTACTTGCCACGCGATTTTGCTAAAAGTTCTTTATTAATTTTGATCTACGAGGTCTCAAAATCTTCAAAGAAGTACTCTCTTTCACATTTTTAAGCGAAGCAACATTTGAAAAATATTTCTAATTCTTTTTCAAGTGCTTATTTCGTTTATAAAATATTGATTTTCTCACAATTTGAAGTGTACATTAAATGATATGCAATCTTTCTAAATTCTGCTCCATCTAAATAGAAGAGGGTACTTTTCTGAGGATTTCGAGACCCCGTAGATCAAAATGGATGAAAAACTCACGTCAGAATCGCGTGGTAAGTAAATTCAATCGCAATATTTATTGTTATGAAAAAGGTAATATAATTGGGATTTTTGACCTTGGGTATGAGTTTTTTATATTCAATCAGGTGTAGAATGAACATATTTTATTATCATACAAATTCAAACTATATTAACTTATATAGCTATTTTTTAATTACAGTTCGAAATACCAGTCGGTCAGGGTTGTAAAAAAATATATTTTTAAAAACCCATAAATCATAAATCCAATTGATTTATGAATTAAAACTATTTTAATTCTCGAATAAATTTTGAATTTTGAATTAAATTATTTTAATTCACGAATCAATTTTGATTTTTGATTTAAATAATTTTAATTCATGAATCAATTTTGATTTTTGAATTAAATTTATTTTAATTCACGAATCAATTTCATGTCTCCAGTTTCTTTGAGTTGTTCATGCTTCAGGTATAAAAAATAGCCAATAGTGAACTTTTCGTGTACGTTATAGCCCCTTTTAGGCTTTTAGGCTCCAGGATATTAAAATGGATCAGAGCGGACTTCTCCAGGCTGTTATGGTTCTTTTGGGTTGCTCGGTTGAGATAATAAAAATTAAATATTTGCCGCGAATAATTTAAATGTTGATTACAAACCCTTAATCATGAAAATAACTAAATTTGCTAAGTGCGTCAAAATGTCTTACATAAATAAGAAAATATAAAAATACTTTGAAAATTCGATACCTGGAAAAGCTCAAAAGGATTCAAACTCCCTGGAGAAACCCACTATGTACCTCTATAACTCGATCAAAAATGATTCGTGAATTAAAATCATTTAAATCAAAAATCAAAATTGATTCATGAATTAAAATAATTTAAAGCAAAAATCAAAATTGATTTGTGAATTGAAATAGTTTTAATTCAAAAATCAAATGGATTCGTGAATTAAACTGTATTTAAATTAAAAATTGATTTAAACTTTTACAACCCTGCAGTCGGTCCGCTTGAAGGTGAAAAATTAGATGAATCCATAGTAGTCAGAATAATGAAAACGATATGACTTTTATTAGAGTTAAAATAGATAATTCTCAACGGGTGCACATATGGATTTTTAGCAAAACGAGGGATTATAGCACGAGTTGAAGGCGAGTGCTGTAACGAGTAAAAAGGGGGCATAAATGTGAACTTAGCACAGTGCTATAAAATTAGGTATAGTACTAGAGCCACAGGGGACACTTTCAGACACAGCTACTAGAACCCCCAATTTGGGCGTACCCTAGAAGACCCTAGGTAGAATCTTAAATCACAGCGTGTTATGATGTGTTACTCCTAGCACTTGTATCATCCAGTACTATAATTATTTAGTCTAAAGTGTATGAATTTCTGATTTAGTATTGATTTCGTGAAACGATCTTTATTTCTTAAATAAAAAATTCCGGACTCAATATTTTTTAGTTATTTGAATTAACAAAAGCTTTTAACCTACCTCGTTCAACTTCAGCATTAAAGTGAATGGTCCTGAGTCTCAATTCTTCATTTTCATAATCATGCATCTTGATGATTTTTATCGAGCTTACGATTTGGTTTGATACTAATATCACGACGTCTAGCGCGTAGCATACCGGGGGCCATACCCACGCCCGTACCTGTTATCATCTTGCTAAGCTCGTAGAAAGAGTCTATTTGAGACAGATAATCAGTAGGATCTAGTTGTTTCCTGACAATTCACAAGCACTCCGAGTTCGACGAATTTCTTAACGTAGACTGCGCATATACTCAAATAATACCGAGTTGTTGTTTAACTTTTGGTTTTGTACAACTGAGCTTTTTGATATTCTGAAATTTATACAAGTTATAGTTATTATTGAGCCGATTGAATTGATAATTCTGTGAAGGATAATTATATTATAAATAAATAATTCAATAATGCAGATCTCATATGATATTCACAATTTTTAAAATACTTTGAAATAGTTCAAGTTATATTTACCAAGTTATATTGTAAAAAAATTACAAGTAGATCATCATTAACCATGTTCGATGTGCTAGATTTTATAAGTTCAATTTTCATAATTTCGTGTAGAGCATCCTTGTTAGAGTGTATCCTTGTGGACGGAACAAAACAATAAAGGTGTCGTTCACGTTGTAAGAACTTATGCAATTGATTATACGAACGCAGTTGTCTGTATGGGTTTGAAATAAACAAGAGTTAGTTTATAATGCAATGCAAATAATACATATTCAATTTAAATATATTTACAATTAAATCATTTTATTAAATCGTTTTATTCATTTCTTAATTTGTTTGTCATTATTTGCAAAATTTAAAAAAAAACTTATAAAAATGATATGAATAATTTCAAAACGAATTTGTATTTTAAAATTTTAGAGAGAAATTGGTTTGAATTATTTACCGAGTGCATGATTATTTTCAAATATTTATTTAGAGATACGAACTAAGAAAATCCGAGTAGCTTGCGAATGGAAAGTAATTGTTTGACTTAGACCTAAATTTTTTTTTTTGATCAGTAACTCACTAAGATTAATGACAGATATATATAATGTAATCCTCTGTCAAAATGTTAGTGTAGGTATTAAGGCAACCAATGATTTGTGATTGAGATTTGAAATTTTGAACTGCATTTTATAGACGTAGGATATCAATCTCAAATGTCTTGAGATGTATATTAACTAGGAGTCTTAATTGCTTTGTATCAAAGTAAATGTAGTACTTGCGTACAATTTTTTAATTGTGCTTGATGTGTATAAATCAACAAGTTAAAGTTTATCAGTCTGTTACTATATGTTTACTACAGTTGCTGGCTTTTTGATAAAATTCTAAAAAGTGTTTGAAAAATAATTATTAGGGTTCTTCTGAAAAATACTTCTAAGCGTAAATCATCCTCAACATTTAAGCGTTAAGAATATAATGAACATATAATGAACGTTTTCAAAGACGTTTTTCGGAATTCGCACCTGATATTTTCCAAAAAATTAAGTGATTAATCTGTATTTTATGGTTTTCTAGACATTAGCGTATTCCTTTCGATAAATATGCAGTGAAATTCCGAAGAGAATGTTAGAATATTTAAATTATAATGTGCGCCATAAGTCAAAAAAATTGATTTTTATGCAAGGCCAGTAGTTTTATTTGAGTGTTCGAATGGGGTTTTTTAATATGAGTGTATTCGAAGAGTACAAACGACATTATTTTTAACTTTTAGCCTATTTGCTGATATTTTAAGAAGTTTCAGATTATGTACACGTTTCGCGTAACTAATTTTCATGCGTTCATGAATATCACATCAGAGTTACTTTATCATACCACAATAACTATTAAAAAGTGGAAATTCTTCTTTTCAAGTCTTTGTAAATACTTGGTTTACGTCTATTTTTTGGTTTTATCATGGTTGATGTGATGTAGCCTATATTATATTTTGAAATAAATAGGGTATCTTATAATTTTAAAGTTTCTGAGATTTTGTTATAAAAATGTGCAGTTGTGTGAGCGTGTTTAGATTGGTTACTGATCTAAAAATGTTGAGCCAAATTCAAGATTATTATTTTCTAGTAATAAGAAAAACACAATTTGTTACAGGCTCGTTGGTAATCATTGATCATTAATGAATATTTAATTCAGTGTATTATAGAGTTGCATGCATATGCCACAAAAATGGAAACAATCACAGTTTGATGCAATAATAAAAAATGATATCATTGATACGAGTGCTTAAATGAAGATCACAGGCCTTATACCGTAAGCCAATTTAAACTAATTAAAAACTAATTTCTCTCTAGAGGAAAAATTTTTTTCTAGTAGTTGATTTTAAACTCACGTGTAAATATAAACTGTTTCTTTTTTTTATCCTTGGTTAAGTAGATTCTAAATAACTTGATTTGATGAGCAGAACTTTACGTCATAATGCATGATTAATTTCTTAAAAATTCTATATTTATACATATGTTTGGTTCTACTTTAACTTTGATGAAGACTTTTTAGGTTTTAATTTTCAAATGCAACATATCCAATACAATCTATATAATGGGTACTTGAATACTAAGTTTTGTATCACAAATTTTAAAATTTATGCGATTTGAATGCAAAAATCAATAACAAAATGATCTAAATGCCATAAAATGTTTACAATCATGAAAGGCAAAGTTTTTTAAAGTTTATAAACACATGACTTACTCATGGCTAACAATAATAGTAAGTTTACGATAATAACGTTGATAAAAATCTACATTTTTTACATCAATAAAGAAATAAATTTAACATCTAAACATCATAATAATGTGTCGAATGTATTTGTATTATTCTCTGACTTGTTTTATAGCTTTTGATAATCAGCTCACTTTATAATGGGATAAACTTCATAGCTTGTATTCATTTTTTGCTCGTTTTATTAATTTTGTTTCATCTGGTTTTTTTGCTGTCTGTTTGTCTTTTTTTATTTGACCTTTGTGCTTCTACAAGAGAGATTTTTTCCTATTAAAAGCAGAATGTGACTACAAGTAATGAGTTCTAATTTTACATTTTTCTCGAACATCAATACATATGACTTTGTCACCCTTTCTTGGCTTTCCGAAATCTTGCGAATTAATTTCATCATAAGACAAGATTTTATATAATTGCTATTTTTAAAAACCCTTGATAATTGTAAATATTTTTACCATGTATTTTTTCAAGCAATTTTATTTTTAAATTTAAAGATTCTTATGGTACCAGAAAACAAGTAACAACTTAGTCTATTTATTTCGAAGTTTTTTTAAACCTTTTCCTAAATGACTTTGTTCGAAAAATATCTCAATTTTTTGTTCAGTTAAGTTGAAACAATTTAATTTGGCTTTAAAAATTCAAAAAAATCTATTATTAACTGGTATTAATTTATATATTTTTTTCTTCACAACACATTCTGCAATACCGTTGTGAAAACATATATAATATCAAGTTTCCACATCTTTGAACAAAATGTGTAACCTCATAGTTTTCCTTGATGATTGAGGAAAGCAACAGTTTTGTCTTTTTTCTTCTCATAAAGCAGTGCGGACTATTTGCCAGGTACCGCAATAAGATTACTAAAAATAAAATTAATTTGTATTAATTTTGTTAAAAACCAATTCAATAGAAGTAAAATATTTATATTCTTGTTAAACTGACCAAAAGTCGAACTTTTTTTCAATCTGTTTTAACATCAGCTGTGAACTTAGGTATCTTTTACTTGTGGTAGAAATTTATAAAAAGATTTAAATTTAAATAAAATTTCATTTACCTTGCTTATGTGAGTATATTTTCTGCGAGCTTTAGAAAATCTTATGGTACTTCTTCTAATTCGTAATGACGAGAAAGCAGAAATTCCATTTGTATTTTGCTGACGTGTATGTAGGAGAAGATGTTAAAAAAATATTATTCCTTTCCGCAAGCAGTGACATATCTGTAAAAAAAACGATTTTCTTTTAAATATAAAATAATGTGTAAAAAAATTTTAATGAATTCAGATTTTCGTATATAAGCTAATCAATTCAATCACATTTGTATTAACTGAATTTTAATATAAAAGGAAAGCACATTTTTTGTAGAATATTTAGACGATGTAGAGTATTTATTTTTACTACAGAAATTTATTGAATCATCGCGAACTATTTAGTATAATTCTAAAAGTATCATTCGTTGTGTATTATCTTAGAGTTCTACTTTCTCTATTGAGCTTTAAAAATAAACCGACGATAAAATTGTTCTCGATCGCAAAACAGCTATTCATCAAAGCATAATAAATTTTTCCATCGCGTTGCAAAATTCCTCAATGATCTCGAAAAAATGTGGCAAAACTTTATATCAATAACAGTGATGCACTAACGTTTTCGATGGTTATAGTGTCTAGAAGTTGGTTCGATAGTTACTGATGTGCCATAAAGGATGTATTAGCAAAGCCTACAAAGTTTCAATATACAAGACAATTGCATCATTTTGGTAGACTGGTTCTGAATTTAATATATTCCTGCATACGAAAAATATTACACACAACAAAATTCATATACAAATAAAGATAATGAGTGACTGTCTATAAGCATACGTTTGTGGAACTATTCAATAACAAAAACGCATTGCATTCTCAAACTTTTATCGGACAAGCGTGTTGATCATTTATTCTACTTTTTAGTGATTCTAAGCTTTAGACTTGCGAGATTTCGTAGTTTGTCTTTAAGAGATATTCAAAAAGTTAAAAAAATTCGATTTTAAACGACATATATATAAGCGTTTCAAGACATTCATAATTATCGAATGCTAGATGTGCACAAATATTCTAAAATTAAAAACAAATCATACAGCAAGAAAAGCTTCAAATATAATCACGCGTAGTAATTCGACGATTAAAAAAAAATTAAATCTATCTGTCTGAAACTCAATTGGAATTCGACTATCCGCGAAAAAAGACATCAACGTTATAACCACCCCTTGGAAGCGCTACTAATGCTCTCACGTGAGCATGGAGCAAACTAGAATACTGGCCATAATCTCGCTAAAAACGAGATGAATTGAGAAAAAAAACATACGAGTATCTGTAGGTATCTACCCTCTCTTTACACCGTTTCAAATTGGCAATCGCAGCGATACGCGCAGACATATTCACAAAGGCACAGTCGATTTTCGTTTTCCCCACGTTGAAAACGATGTGTGCGCGTGTATGTGTGTGAGAGCATTATTTTCCAACGTATTGTCCTCTCATCGCATTGCTCTCGTGTACCGGCTCATACGTCTCTCATGCATACATATAGACAGTCTTTTACGCTCTTCGAAATAAGGGGTTTAGGTGAAATAATTCACACACTCGCGTGTGAATTTAGAGTGGATGTATGTATACCAGCATATAGGGATGCTGTGTCGAAAGCGCACAAGTTGTCTCGCGTACACGCATGCGGCGCGAGAATATAACGTCTAGCCGCGACGAATGCGTCACGTTTCTGATAGACTCAGAGAGGTGGATATACGAGTAACAACACGAACGTGACCGCGTGCCAACTAATTTTTGGAACAAACATTACTCTGCAAGAGAGCGAGCTTAATGACTCGATGCGCGCGTTCAGCTTTAATACCTTGGCGAGCAAAAGTTCCAAGTTTCCTTTTAAACTGAAGGATGTGCGTCTCTGACGCGGCTCGCCTGCCGGTGCTTTCGTACATATACACATTTACACTTTTTTTCGTTGTTAACTAAACTGGGAAAGTTCGATCTCTATCTCTAAATCGTTATTTTTGGAGGTGTACGGCTAGAGAGGATATGCATTAATGATTCCTAGTTAGTTCGAATAAGAAAAGCATGAAATATTTTTAAGCTCGTGCATTGTTTCTATTCAATTGATTAATCAATTGATCAGTCAAATTTGTGTTAAAATTAATTCAAATGATTGTAACCGAGTTTGATTGTCGATTGAGATGAAGGCTTTCAACGAAAGTATAAAATGAATTTTTCAGTTAAGAACCATTATATTGATGCTTAATTTTTACTATATTCAAAATTTAATTAACAATTTTTTTGCTTTCAGGTAAGTTTTTTGGTCTGCATGGCTACACGGACTTTCGAGGTAGGTAAGTAAGAGGTAGCTTAGCGAGGAAGGCAACCAAAACAGAAAAAACTTTTAAAAAACCGAAAAACTTTTTACTTCATAAAACATCATCTTGACGAGGGAAAAGTTTAGTCTGCTGTATCATTCGCAAAGAAAATCGATCGGCGGATATAGAGCAAGAGAGAAAGAGATAGAGCGAAGAGAAGAGAAACTCGATCGTCACCGCAAAAGCCCATGTAACAGCATTAAAGAACTCAAGTATTAGTTTGGTAAGTCTCGTCCGTATATAATACAATTTTGGCTTGAAAAGATTCGTACCTTAATTGCGCGACATCGAACAACGTCCAAGGAGTTTGAAAGCTCCGTGCAAATCCCAAGTTCTCGAGTTAGTGAATTATAACTGGTCTTTATCTTGACTCGCGAACTTGAGCTGATCGTCTTCGAAGCCCTGTAACAACGATGTATCATTAACTGCACGATTGAATTTTCCAATGCTTGCCTAGTTGTTTAAGGACATTGAATGAATATAACATAGAGAATATCACCTGATTAGGTGCGGCTAACTGGAACTATGAACTTTTTGAACGAAATGAGAGGGTGGTTAAGAGACGTAGAGAAATGGGAGAAAGAGAGCGAGAGAGAGAGCAAGCGAGAGCAAGCGAGAGCAAGCGAGATTTGCATACAGATGAACGGACCCCAGATTTTAATAAAGAGCCTTTCACTGTGTTGGATCGTGAAGTGGACGATTATGTTATGTAAACTTTTGTCAGAAATTCAATCTAGTGGTGAGTCCATAGCTAAATGGTTACTTTCCATGGGCTACAGTTTCTATATTTTATTTACCCGTTGCAGATTATTTAATTAATTTCTCATTAAAGTTTAATTATTATTTATAACTTTAGATATTTCATGAAAGATTAAATTTTCTCATGAATAGTTTCAACAAATTTTCGTCTCTGTACTACAGCTTTTGATTTGATATATTTTTTCAATCGAGAGTATTCGTTTGAAACTGACGGTAAAAATTGATCATTTTTAAATGCTTTAAAAATATTACAATTTATTTATATTATTAATTTGCGAAAATCAATGCGAAGTAAATAAAACTATGCGAAGTAAAATATTAAATTGAAAATTCGCACTGTTGGGTCGCGCCGCAAATTTTCAGAAACGATTGGAATTACTTGAATTCATAGACCCAAGCACGTTTAGTTTCACTAAAATATCTAGTGTAAGCTTTTATTGCTATATTTGCATCAAGTTCTATATTCATTCATCACGTATCATCAATTATATTATGTCATTTATTATTTTTAATTTGAATTTTCAAAATTTGTCTGCTCCGAAAATAAATAATAGTAAATCACCTCTAGCTTTTTGCAAACGGGTATGGGAAATAGCATCGATTTCGCCAGACAAAAATTAGCCAGTCGAAGTAAACACAGAGTTGAGTTAGATAGCGATGCTGTGGAAAGTATACGGGGATAATTAAACGGTTGAAATTGGTGAGCATCAGCAGAAGCGCGCCAGACATGCGTCGCGCAGTAAATCATTCTAGCAAGATGTGGGCGCTTGCGTATGTGAGCTCCCTGCATGCCTCGTTAATCACGCTATTGCATACGCATTTCTCTTTCAATACGATATGCACATTCGACACAGTTTTCACTGAGTGCACCCAAAAATCATTCCAATGCCCTTTTTCTTTTCTTTCTTTCTCTCTCATCCTCATTTTTTCTTTCTCTTAGGCTTCTGTTTTCGCGGTGCAGTGGTTCGGCTAAACTTGCTATACAGCGGAATAAAACTCGTTATTCGATGATTGTTTGCTTAAGGCTTGCAATAACTCGCGTTATTTTAGGTAGAGCGCGTGCAGTATTAGTTAAACTTATACTAGGTCATGCTTAACCAGCTTGATGAAAATGGACAGATGAATTCAAACGAATAAAATTTTTCATTTTATCTCGTCTAACGCATAACTAAGAAACTTTGAAAGTAAAGAAGAGAGTATTTTGCAATCAATCAAGCCGTGTACAGCAGCGTGTGAGATTAATTTTAGATTTATTCTAAACTTAGTGTGTATCTTGCTCTTGCGAAAATATATATCGCTTGAACGAATAAACGAGACTGATGGAAAACGAAAAAATAATTCAACTGAGAAATAATGAATGAGTTCTAATGAATACACTTTAATTATATATATATACTAATAATAATCTTATGGGATTACTATGTCAAAAAACTACAATTACTGTAGTGAAGAAACATTGAACGTTGAAAAAGAACAGAAACAATTGTTATTTCAATTTATCATCTCAACAACTAATTTGATTTAATACGTAACTTTAATATGCCATTTTATAAAGGCAAACAAGAAAGAGAGTACAATTGAAAAAGACACGAATGAGATGCCATTCATTCATTTTCGTGCAGTGAATGAACTGTTACGCTAGCAGGTGATATAATACATTTTGTTCTCTTGTTATAACACTTAATCACTTTTGAAAACACCTTTGTGTTTCGTTTCGCTCTTTTGGCAACATTCGCGTCCGTTCACACTTATGGAAACGTAGTTTGACTTGATACTTTTAATATGTAAGTATTTTACTAATTGATAATGCTTATTGTACATGATTTTTAAGAAGTTATACATTTTTCTCTTCAATGCATAAAATATTAAATAATGAAATACATTAAATCATATTTTATATTTGATTTAAAACTTTTTTTTCAATTTATGACAATGTCTGGAAACAAAAGTAAGGAAAATCCAAAAAAAGGTAATTTCGTTTATCGATTTACGATTTTAATGGTAAATTCATGTTTACTTTTCTTCTCATTTTTCAAGTTATTTTATATTATTGCCCGCAGCGAACCATTCACACACTGTGCTTTTTATTTACAAAAGTTTATTTTTTTCCTCCATTTAAGGCAAATAATCAAGCAAGATTTCATCTTGACAAAACCTATAATTACTGATAGTGCATATCAGCTCTAAGTAGGATCCAAGGTTTGTTAAATATTAATGTACATTGAAGTCCATGTAACCTTTTACCGTTCTTGATACTGCCAGTGAATAAAACATCACCCCCCTTTAATATAACTTTTGTGGTGTTTATGTAACTTATATTTTCTTTGGCTGCCTAAAACTTTTCCTTTACAGTCAATTATTTATGTATCACAAATTTAATTGAATCATAAGCTCGTTTAATGAAGCCAATGACAATATTCTAAGTCATGTTTTATGGCATTAATCCACTAGCAATTTCGTACAAATCACAATTCCACTTTTGTAGCTCACAAATTTTTACACAATTATAATTTTTTAATAGAAATTTCAAATTTTTGGTTTTTTCATTAATTAAAACAAAAGGCAGAATCTGTTAGGCAATTTACGTCAGATCGGCTAATTAGTGAATTTACCAGGGCAGTAGAGTTGGAGTATGTAGTAGCAGTACTAGGTTAACAAAACGTCGAAAAAAAGCACTTGACACCCGATACGTGAACCGGCACGCGTGCGGTAGCACTGCGCCTAACTGGCCGGCATAACTGCGTTTTGGTCTTGGTAGTCGTCGTAGTCTTCGTCTTCGCAGTCAACGTTGTCGTCACTGGTTCCCACACACGCTCCGCAAACGCTCGATTCGTGTTCTCTTACTTGCTCGTTTATACATATACATGCTATCTCGTGCCGATCTAAAATTACCACCGTCGGAAGTCGAGCATACACTACTGCCTCTGATGCTGGACACGCGGTGTAGATGCTTTACGCGCGAACGAATCTAGGTATAGGCGCATTTTAACCCAGACTCGCTCCAAACATAGAGGGGATAATCTTGAAACTCGAAGAAGTACTGCGTGTATATTCACCTGTCGGAAAATTTGACACTTTGTTTCACAGCTAAAAACCCAACACAATTTTTTGTCTGTTTTGTTGTCTCGTCAAACAAAATTGACGCGATTCTGTTGACTTCGGTGTCTCGTTTGCGATGAAAGATTGATAAATTATATTTTAAACTCGCTTTGCATTTCACTATATTTATTTCACGATATATTTTTATAAAGAAATTTTGCAATCTAAAAAATTTAAAGCATGCTAACTAATAAATACATTATTGAGACATTGAAACGTTTGATTCCCTAAAATTTTCATAGCATAAATGGAAGCTCACGTTATGTGGTTATTTAAATTAAAAGAATTGAAACAACCGAGTCTAATACATATTTATATGACTTTTTACATAAAAAATATTCATTATAAATATGCTTGCTGTTGCGAGCGTTAAAAGTTGATTTATTTCTTAAAGTATATTGTAACATAGTTTCTTAAAGCTCCGAAAAAATAATACTCGATATGTAAAATTAATGTTTCGACTTGCAGGATACATTTCATGTGATTTAGATATTAGTCTTGTTTTTTTTTCTTTACGAAAAATAAAAAAAAATATTATGAATAACTATTTTTTTTGAGTATACGAACAACTTGAAAATAAATTTCGATACAGGCGTCAGAGAAATGTTCTTTTTGTTAAAAATAAAATTTTTCAATCAATTTTAGTATATATTTTGGGTATATCACCGTAAAAAAGGAAAATCAATCGTCGACTATAAATTGTGTATTTTAATAAAAAGAATTGTAAATGGAATAAGAAAAAATTTTAACACGTCTTTAGAAATTGCAACCTTATATATTTTTAAAAAGCTAAGCGAATGTCAGTCATAATTGAAAGTCTCTTGATCATTCTGAAGATATTTTAAAATTTTTTGAAATTACTTCATGCTTGTTACAAACATTTATATGAAAAATTTAAAAATTTTTTAAAAAGAGAATTAATTTAATAAAATTATTTTTCTCACATATTTTAATCTTTACAAAGATAATTTCAAGATTCCATCCTAAATATTCGTTTATTTATAATATGATACATTCATTAATCTGTTTCAGGTAAAACTTCTAAATGTTTTTATACTCATAAAAAAATAAATTCATAAAGGTAAAATATTTCATACTTCATCCAAACTTTTTGACTTTAACGTCAATAATATTTTCAAACTTTCTGCAATTGATCGATAAAAAATTATTATCTAGTAATATCTGGAGAAATCTAGAATAATGAAGTGGGTAAAAAATAGCATGTGCAGCATAGTACAGAAAAATTTTCAATTAATCCTCTGAATAATCAGTCATTCATTTCATTTGTATTCATTATTAATTATTCAAGTGGTTCAAGTATACATAGTAAATCTGAGCGTGCCCTGAATAATAATGCAACGTACTGAAGCGTTTAATTTTTATAAGGTCATTTATTTCAGCGTGGGTTTGCATAGCCAAAATTAAACTTTAATTGTGTAAATGCAAATAATAATTGCCAATCAGTAATTTCAAAAGTAAAAAAAATATTTAAAGCTTGCTTTTCCATCGCGCACCATTAGTAATGACGATTTACCTTTTCAATAAGATTTCTTTTATCTTATTTTGGTGCAGACTTTTCATTTAACTGTTTTTCTATTTCGATTTTCCTTTCTTTTCATTCGTTTTATCGTAGATACACTTTTGTACGTGGTTTGTGTCATGCGTTCATCGTATCGGTCCATCTATCGTCGCGCACCATTCATGTGCTCCTCCGCGTGTGCATTTGCGGCGTAGGTAAATGGGTAATGGGATTCCGTTGAGCGTAGCAGTTTTCCGTGACTATTGCCAACTTTTTTCCTACGTTGTTGTACAGATAAAAGCTGCCAGTCCTCTTCTTTCTATCTGGCTCCTTCTTCTTTAAATAAGCGATTGGTCGTGCAGTAGCTAAAGCCGCAAAAGGAAACACGCTTAAAAAAGAGATTCTAAAAGAAACAGAGGGAAAGAGAGAAAGGACACTGCGCCGAATAAATAGTATTAAAAAGGAATGAACAAAAAGGTATATATGTAAAGGAGAAGGCAGCGGGAAGTGCTGTGTGGCGCTTGAGATTAAGAGAATAATGGAGATCGAGTTAAATTCAAAGAGAATATATAAGCAAGTAAGTAATGGAAATAGGTGTAATCGTATAAATTCTTTGGCAAAATCAGTGAAAGAGAAGATTTAATTACAGAGAATTGAAAACAATTGCAATTGCTATCGTTTATTTCTCTCAAATCCCTGAAATCATCGTTGTTTACGAAAATCAGTTATTCTCCATCGATTTCTCCTCGCTTGAATATGAAAGCTCATGATAATGATTATTTTCTCCTGCTTTTCCATTATCAAAATAATCTATAATAACCACATGCTCAATTTACTGAACTTTTGTCTAGCAAACTCAAAGCTTTTCCTTTGGCTTTCATCCGCTTGACAAATCTTGCATACACACAGATAAATGCGAAACAGCACGTAGGTAAAATGAGGCAAAATGGGAAATTAGGAACCTAGAATGGCATGAATACAAACAGATAGTCTGAAAAAAGTCTTGCATACGAAAACTTTCAGTTATACCTATACTCAGTCGTTTTCTTATCTTACAAAGCTTTTATTTTATCTTTCACGGCTCAACTTCCATTTTGTCTTTTCTGTCCACTTTTATTTCGCATACTATTTCCAAGGCAAGGAAAGCAGCGTAAAATATGGTTAAAGGGCTATTGTACAACAAATCTTATGCACGAGTATACTGGTCCCCCTACTCTCGAGTATATGTGAAAAACGAATAGGTTTGAGATGAATGTACAGAGTTCTTCACAGTAAAATAAAGAATGTATTTTGATTTTTTCGTAGTATGAATACAGTAAAACTTTGATAATTCGAACTTCGATAGTTCGAAATTCTCGATAATTCGAATTCAAGCTCTGTTTTTTGCGTTTTCGATGTAAATTTAATGTTAATTTACCTTACTCAATTCGAATTAGACCGTTATTAGAAAATGTAAAAGTTTTGTTTTTCCACCAAATGGACCAAGGCATTATCAAAAACTTGAAACATTTTTATAGAAAAAAAATTGTCTCTAGAATGTTATCAGAAATTGATGATTCAACGGTTAACACAAAAATAGATGTTTTAGTCGCAAAAAGAATGTTAAAATCAGCATGGAATAAAATTTAGTCTGAAACGATCCGTCATTGTTTCGGAAAGACTGGCTTTGCAATTGAATTTGAACCGGTCATACAGATAATTGAAGAAATTGATCAAAATTGGGTGTTTACGAAAAAAGGCGAAACTGAAAATCGCGAAAATGGCCCCTCGCGTATCAAATGTACCAATCGTATAGTGAAATTCACAACATTCGAAGAGTGTGAGAGCTATTTGTATGTTCGAATACCATTTTCTTTCATTTTCAAATCAAAGCAGACTCTCTATGACAGTTTGGAGCTCGCAAAGGTGGACTTAAGTCGTTTTGCCTTTCCTCGTTTTAAAAATTTTATTTCATTTTCGAGTAGGATTTTTGTTTGCCATTCACTTGAAATTCACATTTCAAGTGAATGGCTCACGGAAACAGCTGTACCTCAGTGAATGATCAAAATTTTGAAGTTTCAAAAAATGCAATGGAAAGGGGACAAAAAATTCTACTTGAAAATGAAATAAATTTTTGCTTGATTTTAACCCCCCTATGAGCCCTTAAGTCGTTATGAACGATGCTGCAACTAACGATATACGCTATTCTCGTCTATTCTGACCCTTGTACCTTAAAGTAGACACTAAATATAGGCGTTTTTCATAATAAAATCGATTTCCAAAAAAATGTATTTGAGCCTTTCCACCACAGATTTACTTTCAAAGATCACAAAAATTAATACAAAATTCTGAAGACATTTCTGAAGACATTAAGGGATGATAAAACTGGTTTTTGATCTATTGATGCTCTAGATTAAACTAGGAGGCCTTAATCGAAAAATGCGAAGAACAAGAAAGTTTTAAATTTTGACGAGGAATTCAAAAAATATTTTTCAAGATTTTTTTTATTCGAAGCTTCGGCTTTTATGACCCTTTTTTTGTTAAAATTAGTTTTTTTGGCTTCAGACTAATGTCCTCTATGAACAAATCTGAAAAAATTTGAGATTATGTATTTTGATGGAAAAATAAGAAAATTTACCGTCAATTGAAAAAAATTGTTTCAATTCAATGATTTTTTATCTTTAATGCTATGAAGTTTTCATGTAATTTTTATACAAGATGAATCAATCGAACTAAAATAGAGCCTGCACGAAAGAAAACATATTTTATATACATCTAGATTTTGTACACAACCCTTATCTGCACACGAGCAGGCCATATTTCTTCATACTGAAGTACACGGACCATATTGAAACATTTCTTTCGCTCTCTAAAAACCATTGAATTGGACAACACCAAACTTACCTACACTCACACGTTCTAACATACGCGCATGCGTAGCTTTTCTTCGACCTGTCCATGACATCTGGTCATTTTCTTATTCTCATATATTTCTAGCTAACAGCCAAAAGTGCACTACTGCTAGGCACACACGTTCTATATTTAAGAGGCTTTATACTCTTTCACTGGTCTTTTTCTTCTGTTCTGACGTTTTGGGGTGTTTTATGGGGTGCAAGCACGCGCGTTTACCTAGCACGAACGCCCCAAATGGTTTTTTAATGTTGCACGCACACGAGTTCTGTAATTTTTCCTCGGCTAATTACTTTATCAGAGACGCGAGACGCGCGAAACTTTGTTAGCTTTACAACGGCTGCGGTACTTGTGCGAGCTTGCAAGCATGATTAAACAGCGCCGCAGAGGAGTCATTTTTTCATTCTTAAAGGTTGATTTTAACAACGCCTAAGCTCCAACTCTAATTGCAAAGGAAGTTTTGGAGCATGTATCACATAATTCTAATATAGTGCACTTGTTGAATTAATTTGATACTTTGACAGTTATAATAAAAAACTTCATTACAAGTTTTATTAATTTTTTTTTCAAGTTTTTATTACGTGCTTAAAGCAATATTTAATTGAATTTTAAACATTATTGGTAGTAGACATGGTACCTTTTTACATTAAAATATGACCCCACCTAAGCCCAGGCTATTTTCAGAGAGATAGTGTTTTTTTACGTACTCACCATTACAATCGTGACAAAGCTCATTATGAGTCCATTTTTCTGTCGCAATTGCTTTGAATGCCAGTGTGAAACCTTAACCATGAATTAATTCATAATTAAAAAAATTGTTAGCAGAATCAAATTTGCCTAAAAACTGAAACCAAAATATTTTTCAACTTGTTTAAAAGCAATTTTTTTCTCAGATAACTGGAAAATTATCAAAAATGCCTTCCGTCAAAATTGGACGTTATCATGAGCCCGAGGTTCAATACACAGAAATTGATGAAATATTAAATATAGTTAACTTTCCAGAAGAAATATTACAAATAATATTGAGTTACTTAAACTTTCACTCTTTAGCGAAAATACGTTTGGTGAGTTAACAAAAATAAACAATTTTTCTCCAATAGGAAAGTTTATATTCATTAAATTTTTTATACAGGTTTGTAAACGATTTAAAAATACCTGTGAAACTCTACTAAATTTAGCTTATTTTCAAATTCGTAATGAAATTGAAATTCGGTATAATTATGAAAAACAAATGCCAAGAAAATTACCTCTCAGCAGCAAAAGTCAAATTATAATTTTTTTAAGCGAAGAATTGCAACAATTAAATTGTTGGACAGGTAGCCATGTAAAAAAAATGTTGCTGCTTTTTTGCTGGCAAAGTAAGAAAATGAATATCAATTAAATGATTGCTTTTTGTTTCCTAATTTTCTAATTATTTATTTTAGCTTTTAGATGAGTCTTATTCGCTGCTGAAGCTTATCAAGTCTGTTGAAGAATTTAGTGATGATTCTAATTGTAGAAATATATATTCCGCTTTTACAACAATGAATAAATTTTTCATCCTACAGAAAAGATTCAATAAATTTTTAAAAAATTCAGGACATTACCAAATATGTTTTAATTGAATGTATTTATTATTATGTTCATGAAAAATGGTATTTCGTCATGCAGCCTACTTTAAATCATGTTATTTTATTATTCGAATTTTTGTAAGAACTTAAAAAAATCACGTGATAAATTTTATTTAAATTATTTTAAAACTCTAGAACTCCTTACCATGTATTATGCAAGGGTATTATATCATTAAAAAGGGGGTTAAATGAAAAGTAAAAAAAGTTTTTTTTAAATCGAAATTCCAAAAAAAAAAGATAAATTAATGAAATGAATGTTTATACTTATGACCTTGAATAATTTAATACAATTGTTTCGCTTTTTGTCAGATGTTTTTTCGCTTTTTGTTAGGCTATTCAGGGGAAATTCGTGCACGAAATTTTTGATTTTCGAAATAGGGTATGAAACTAGGGGACGAAAATAGGGTTATCTCGGGTTATTTGGAGTTTCATTTACCA
The DNA here is from genome assembly GCA_034770305.1 of Trichogramma dendrolimi. Taxonomy (NCBI): domain Eukaryota; kingdom Metazoa; phylum Arthropoda; class Insecta; order Hymenoptera; family Trichogrammatidae; genus Trichogramma; species Trichogramma dendrolimi. The sequence goes on along the minus strand of JAPMIB010000279.1, from coordinate 3,588 downwards.
ATTTTAGAATTTCGTACACGAAAATTTAAAGTTTCTTTTACGAATTTCCCCTGAATAGCAAGACCCTTTTTGGATAGCAGACATTTTTAGGGTAAAAACACAAAAATTCACTCTATACAAAATAGAAAAATTACCAATGGCAAATATATATATAATATATATATATATATATAATGTTTCAAAGTCACTTTCATATTATTTAAATAAAAACATTTTATTTAGATATTTTAGTTAAGTTGTTTTATATCAAATTCTCTGTGAATTTAATGTTTTTTTATTCAAAAAAATTACCTCTATCCATAGAAAAATACATTTTTTTTTTTAAAGACGGAAAAATGAACTTGATAGTTTATATTAATGCAAAGTGAATTTTCTCTTTTCAAATATTAATGCACAATTTTCAAATGTATAATTTAAATGTCGTGACTTTTTATAAGTTTGTTATTACTGTTAGAATTATGACTATGAAATTTTGAGTATCCATTGTTAATTAAGCTTCAATTGTATATATTTTATAATTTTTTAATTGAATCAATTATAATAACGGATTATTATTTATATTATTTTATTAAAATAAATGTTCAACGGCTGAATAGCTCATTTTTGTTAAATCATAAAAGTATACATTCTTATTTTTTTTATTACACAGATTCTATAGACCAGCACGAAAGGTGATAGTTTCTTTAAAAGCAAAAGACTGATTTCATATGTTTAATCTTTGAAAACTTTCACGCAAGTACTAGTTCATTAAGTAAACAAAACTTGTGTTGAACACTAAATTTGCTACATATGTTTATATTTGACGTCTGAATAAAATTTTTATTTAAAAATAAATCTCTCAAGTATTCCATAGTGTATTGTGTATACTACAATTTTTTAAAATGATGTTTTCTTTTTCAGAATTTTTCGATCTTGTAGAGTTTTAATCGGATATTCATAAGCCGTGTTAAAGAAATAGTCTTTTTTATAATTGGAACAAAACTAAAACGTGTATGGTTTTTTTTGTCCTTAATTTGTTGTGGAACCATATATATAAGTATTAATTCACAAAATAAATATTCAAAAGTAAATAAGACAATAACTCATTTGAAAATTTGAAACTGTCCTCACTAATTTATTACTAGCCATTAGTCTTTTTTTTCTATGATTCACTTACGCCTTTTATGGTGTACTAATCAAAATGCACAAAATATAATGAATAGACTACAAACTAATACATTTCGCAATGCTTTTCTATTAACCAATCAGAGCGTTTATAAATCGTTGGCACTTTTAATTCATATCTTTTCTGAAAGAGAAATATAATTCTTTCAATATGCAGTTACTGCTACTTTTACGCTCAATTTTTTCGTTCATAAATTTTTGATTACAAACAAAATAGTAGTATTCTTTTAAATTTTAAAATTTCTTTGAAATTAATACAAAATGATTCGCATGACATCAAAAATTTTGATAAATGTTCCTGTTTTACAAATTAGCATCATAAAAAATTAAACTCGTTTCTATGAGTACAGTTACTTCAATAATCTGCAGTAATGTAAGACCCTTCATAAAATTAAATCGCCAGTAAAAATTTGGTCACGCTCGAGTATATATTTTCCCATGCACGTACGAGTTTCAAAGCTAAACTTTTTTTGATTATGTTATCTAAGTAAGGAGGTAAAGGATTTCACGCATGGTTGATCGATAGGAAATCGCGACGCGCGAAATTTATGCGTTCACTTGTTACGTTACCTCTTTTCTTTTTTTCTGCTCCTTACACAATACTGTGGCATCCCCTAACGAGATAAAAGGTACCCCTTTCATTTTTTTATGTTAAAGCACTTCGCTTCAAGTGCACTCAAAATAATGATCAAACTAGCTGATTCTTTGTAGAATTATAATTGGTTAATTACATAAGTTTGCAAGTTTATCGCGGCGTTGATTTTATTTTACTTTACTAGGCATGAATATTTAAAATTGTCTATATTACATTTAATACGTTGTTGTTAAACTATTGTTTTAAATTTAATATATGACCGAACGAAGAGCATGAATAATAACTAATTTTCTCATGTACTTTCCATTAAAGTAATTCATTATAAAAAAACATGTCCTCATAAAACTTATCTAATCCAAGACTAAGTTTACGAGATTGGTTTACGAAAAACAGGAGGTCGCTATTACATCTTCTATTCATTGGTCTTCGATATCCTCGTGCTATCGGACGACACCGAACGTTGTCGTTTCAAATTACAAGTTGACTTAGTTTTTATTCTTCTCTAGACAGTAGATATCGATACTAGCATTCCAACGCGCGTGAAAAATTTTAGCGGATTGCACGCGATAAAATGCGAAATTTCATTCCAGACCATTTGCCTAAGCAATTTCCTGTTCTCTTTTTTCATGCGCATACGCACGCCTTCACATGCCAAAAACAAAAGGAAGAAATACGTGCGACGTACGAGTGGACGAATATATATTTTTCTTCGCTTGCTCTCTAGCACTCTCCTATATACTTATATACATGTAGATACAGAGGACGAGAGGAGGAAAATTCGGACAGGAACATGCTAACGAGAAACGGAAAAAGAATGGAATGTCACACGAGAGGACGATCGAGAGCGGGCGCGAAGAATTTTTATGGGCTTTGTGCGAGAGGTAAAAAGAATTTTTTCCCCAGACGTGTTTGCGTCAAATGTTCCATCACTAGTTTCTCTCTCGCATTTGGAATGGGATGTTTGATTTCGTTTCATGTAGAATGAATTAGAAAATTTTCAATTTTCTTCAAATACTTGGATTTAAAATCATTTTAACAGGTGAATTCATTACCAGTAGGGAAATGAATTTAATTGTAATTGTAATTTGAATAAATATCAAGTACACTTAGTTTTGTAAGCCTACTTTATTTTCTTCCAAACAAAAGGAAAATTATAAAATTGTAAAAAAATATAGTTAGTAAGTCATTTTCTAGTTTGTTTCTTTTAAAAAGCACCCATCAGTAAGTTAAGTTTATACGCATAATGCAGTCGCACGCCTACAGACAGGTATTATCGCTGCATCACACGCGCGTACTGATGAGTGTCCCCCGAGAATGCAGCGGCGAGGACTTTCGAGATCGCATGTCCTGACAGAATCGATGCTGTTTTTCCCCATTTGACAAATGATACTTCGCCTATTCTGCTGTGAAAACAATGGATACATAATGCGCGTTCGTGAATATACACTGCATTCTGCAGTTTCACGAGTATATTGAACCTTTGTGTTCCTTTTTAATTATTTTTGTTCGATGCTTCGCTCAAAACTATGTACATGAATTGATGGCTCGTTAGAATCTCGAGAGAGCTGTGGAATTCGTAAGCGATTTTCTACGCCGAAAGTATAGGTTTTAATTACTTTGGCGAGATTCTTTGGTTTTTTTACTCGTCCTTATATATCATCGAAAGAACGGATCATTTGAAAGCATGAGTAAAAAATTAAAAAATCTCACATTTAATATCTTGATCAAAATTACAGAAATTTGATAATTTTTTCATCATTAAGTATGAAAAATTGAACTGACACTTAATTCTTAATAGCTTTTCTCTGGAAAATCGGGTAATAAAAAAA
>JAPMIB010000278.1:0-67848 GCA_034770305.1 Trichogramma dendrolimi | reverse complement strand
CTCTCTCGCTCGCGTCTCTCTCGCTCGCGTCTCTCTCGATCTCCCTTTTTTTCCTCGTCACTTTCATAGCCCAATCCATATTCGTCGCTTGCATAATCGCTCTCTCCAACATCAGCTGTCTTCAATTTTTTCGAACTTGGCCCAATAATTTCGTCGTCACTTTAAAAAAATCAATGAAAATTTCATAATTTTAAAATTCATATTTTCTTTAACTCACCTATTTTTTTTTCCGAATCTTCGAATATGCTTGGCAAGCTCTGTAATTTTTTCTGCCTAGAAGCTTTGGAATTGGCAGCTGTATCCTTTTTGGTAGTTTTTATTTTATTTGAAGAAGTTGATGCCTTGCTGCTGGTTCCTTTCATCGGTAAAATATTACCCTCCGTGTCGACTTTAATGTTGGCCAAGTAGTTTTCATCCCCTGAATATTATTAATTATATTTTATCAGAAATAAATTTAATAAAAATAAGTCAATTCATTACTCACAGCTTTTTTTTACCACTACAGCTCTGTACGTTTTTTTATCTTTATACATAACCATGCATTCTTCTCTTTCTCCTGCATCTGAGCATAAGTCCTCTTGCCTCACAATGCTCACTTCCTTCGATTCAATCCAAAAAACGAGGACAAACATTTTGGAGAATAGAAATTTTGTGACGATAATTGTAATTATTTTATTTTTCACCAAGTAATAAAACTAGCGTTAAAACGACGAACTTGCGTTAGTTTTAAGTATTGATTATTTGCATAAATAATCAATTGAACATCGAATTGAAAATTATATACTCACGTGTGCAATCGCATATACATGCATACTTCTGTCGGTTCACGGTACACAAACACAATAAGAGGTTACAATTATTTTTTCGCTTAAAAATGTCTAAAAGACCAACATCATTTAAAGATTATTGTAGAGAAATAAAAAGACGTTCTGAAAAGTTTTTTCGCAACACATATGAGGAACTTCCAGGAGAAGATGAGACTCCTGAATTCATAATAGATGACATGCATGTAGGTTCTAAATATAAAGTAGAATTAATATATTTACAAATACAATTTTTTTATGTTCCGTGTATTGTAAGTTAAATAAAACATAGTCAGAGTGCTCTAGTACTAGCAGTTCTGGTATACATCATTGTAGGTACTAGACTTTATTTATATTTTATGTGTTTACTGAGACGCATAACAGGTGTCAAGTACAGGCGAGTATCGATAAGTGAAAAGTCGTACGAGTCGTTCAACGGGAGGATCTACGAGGGTCTAGAGAACGAAGTCTACGATCACGGTAGTGGCTAGCATCGCGATCACGACGGTAAATTTACCTCGACGCCGGTGCCGCCGCGCGCACTTAATTCTGCGAGATTCGACGAGCCACCGTGTACCGGGCAGCTGCGAGAATTCGCACGTATGTTATTAGCAGAGTAACGACAGCATCAAGTACTACTTACATCGTTACCAGCAGTTCATCACACGCTGCTCAGGAAGCAGTTGGCATTCAACTCGATCAGCGCGTTGCGCGAAAAGATTGAATACTCTGAGGAGCTCGAGAGGTCGGTCAAGCTTTTAAGAAGGAGTACAGCCTTACGACTAGCCCGAAGATGTTGAACAGCGGCGTCGTCCCGAATTGAGCTAATGAGAGTGGACGACAATTATTCTATGAGACGGCGAGCGAGGCCAGCGACGCCCTGGGCGTCTACGAGTGCGGTCGAACCGCTTGGCGCATCAAATCCAAGCATCGGGTGGTGGTCATGCGCTCGTTCTACCTTTACGGCGACGGCAAAGGCCGAATTCATCTCGAGCTAGAGCTTCGTCGCCTCGCTCCCCTCTCTCGGTCACTCGTATGCAACGCGCGCGGCCCCGCGCGGCTGCGACTACGCGATAGTCGCTAACATATATTCCGTGTCATTTAAATAAATTTAAAAACAATTGAATTCATTGATAGGTTTAGATTTAATTTTTGTGAATTGACTATTCTTAAGAATTTCCATATTCTTTTTTATAGGTCTCGGACTCGAATAATTTTTCCCATGAAAATTTTAATACTCCTGAGTGCTGTGATGAGCTACATATTGAAGAAAGTCTTGTGGAAGATTACGGATTAAATGATTTCCCAAATTTGAACGAAGGAGCAAAACGATACGCTTACGGTATTTAATATGAAATAACAAGCATGTATATTTACAATTGTACAATTATACAATTATACAATTCTATCGCAGATAATATTGAAGATGATATTTATTCTGGTGACGAGAGTGATTCCAGCAGTGAAATGAGTTTTGTTGATGAAAGCAATATCTGCAATGACTCTGAATTGGATGAAAAATTATACCCAGGATCGCACATTACAGTTCGAGAATTCTCGTTATTATTTGGTCTTCTAAAATCGAATACAAAACTAGCAGACTCTCACACTCGTAAAATCCTGAAACTCATTGCTTTTATTTTGCCTAAGCATAATAAATGCCCAACAAGTTTGTATAAATTTAAAAAAATTTTCAAAGCTAAGGATGAGGAAATATTTGTCAAGCATCATTACTGTGAAAATTGTGTATCATTAATCAGTAATGATGATTCCGATGTAAACCACGACGAATCGCTCGACACTGAGGAAATTTCAGAAAAACCTACTAGCTGTGATTGTACAAAAGAAAAATACTTCATTGAAGTTTCAGTTACACGACAATTAAAATCATTATACCAACGGCCAGGTTTCTTCAAGAAACTTCACCAAAAAAATCATAGTGATTTTGATAATCATATTGCAGATGTAACGGATGGTTTTATATACAAAGATTTGCAAAAAGCTGGTGGTATATTATCAGATAAAAATAATATCAGTTTCATGTGGTATACTGATGGTGTCCGGATATTTAAATCATCGAAGTTCAACATATGGGGATTTTTCCTTGTCATTTTGGAGCTTCCTTACACTGAACGCTATAAATTAGAAAATATGTTGTTGGTTCTTCTTTGGTTTGGCGACAAAAAACCCATGCCTGATTTATTTTTAAGCCCTTTACAACTGCCTTTGAGACAGCTGTATAAAGGTTTGGACATATTCGTCAAAGATCTGGATCGTATCATTACCGTACGGGGAATAATCATTTGTGGTACGGCAGATCTTCCGGCGAAATCGTTATTCTTAGAAATAAACCAGTATAACGGTAGATTTGGTTGTGCAACTTGTATACAAGAAGGAACAATCGTTGAAAAAAGAAGAACATACCCATATACTGAGCGCATCATTTTACGCACAGAAAACAATGTGAATGAGTGCGCAGCACAGGCTTTGGAATATGGCAAACCCATTTGCGGTGTTAAAGGTGCGACGATGCTGTCAAAGATTTGTCATAGACACATCACATCAGCTGGGATTGACGTTATGCACTGCTGCTTTGGGGGCCAAGTTAAAAAACTGGGTGAGTTATGGTTTGACGTCAAATATAAAGACAACGATTATAATGTCTCACATATGATCGAAGAAATTGATTATAAGCTGTGTAACATCAAACCTCCGGCTTACATCAAAAGACGCCCGAGACCCATTAAAACTCATTGGAATTTCTTTAAAGCTCTAGAATTTAAATGCTGGTTCTTTTATTATTCTTTGCCAGTGTTAAATGGTATATTGAAACCAAAGTATTTCAATCATTACATGTATCTCGTGTTAGGAGTATACATACTATGTCAAACGCAAATTAATAATCAAATGATCGATTTGGTAGAAAAATTACTCAATGAATTCTCTCGACAGTTTGAATCTATGTATGGTGCAGTGCACATGACATGTAATTTACATTCAACGCGTCACTTGGCTGATATTGTGCGTCGCTTGGGTCCGTTGTACACTTCTACATGTTTTGCTCTTGAGGATGCAAATGGTAAAATCAAAATTTAGTTAATGGAAGTAAAAATCCAGAATTACAAATCGTTTTTAACTTACACATGCTGGTCAAAATTCACACTTTACGTCATGAATGGATAAACGAAGGTAGCGACTTGGATGAGTTTTGCAATTCGTTTTTATCACAATCAAAAAAATTTAATTTAAAAAAAATTGATGATTATGTATATGTTGTTGGAAAAACGAAAAAGATGACAAATCCTTATGACCAAGAACTTTTAAAGCAATATAATTTGCATGGAGCTAGTGTTTTTTATTTTGAAAAGACCTATATCAGAAACATCTTGTTCACTTCTTTAGCATCTCAAAAAATCAAAAGACCGTATCATATTTTGTAAGTTATAAAATGATGAAAATGTATGCATTGGACTTATAAGTAATTATATAAGGATAACTAATTGTAAATGTAAGAAGCTTTGTAATTGCCCAGGCAGTAACTATGCTTGCATTAAAAAAATAGAGACGATCAAACCTTTTTCTATAAATGAACCGAGTGTAGAATTAAATTACATTCATAAATACATAGAATTATGTAATGATATTACAATTGTTGAGTTGAAAAACTTGAAAAATGTTTGTATAACAATTAATTTTGAAGATACTATTGAGTATATTTGTGAGCCGGTTAACAATATAGAATTTGAATAAATTGTAAATATTTTTCACTTTTGCATATTCGTAATTAAATATTCATTTTTCATATGATGTCTTAATAAATCGATAATTACTTCGAAAATCAGCCTTGTAATATTTTAAATGTATTTGAATCCATGAATTTAAATTTTTACGTTTACTTGCAATATATTCTGAATATATATTGACTTTTTTTCAAAAATAACATGCAATATATGTGCAATATATATGCAATATATAAGCATGTGTATATTTGCCACTATAAGTGCAATATATTGGCAATTACTGCGCCGATATATTGCAAATATAAATCGCCAATATATTGCACATATATGGCCAATTGATTTGATTTTTACGCGGGTTAACATCTAGCAAATAAGTAATTAATCACAAGTAAAGTTGAAAACATATTTTATATATAAAAACCCAATGACTAAGTAGATATTTAACTAAATTTATAGATAATTAACCTACTGGTAAAATACTCTTTCAATATTTTAACATAGTCATGACATGATTATAACTTTAAATGATTAATTATATCGATGACCGCTTCGCCACATGCATGACTATGCAAGTATATAAATACGACTTTAATCATTCATAGAAATTATAAATATCATATGTAAAAGCCGAGACCATTACACAGGCACTGAGTAACAAGTTCTCAATTCAACTAATCGACGCAATCACTGCCAACGTTATTTTAATTAACAAAAACCATATAGACTTCTATTTACCATTTATAAACTTAAATATTTATATGGCTTATGAGGTATCTATGTAATCGTCTCGCCGCCAGCAACAATAATATCATTGTAAAATATTTTTCAACAAAACATGTAATTAGTTATAAGCGCTTGAAACAATAAATAAACCGTTAGAGTGGCGAAAGTTACAGCGTGGCTTGCGTCTTCGGCGTCTAACGGCCGCTTTCGAAATTTTTATGGCTTTCTGACAAATCGCGGCCCACGGCGTGGCCCAGCGCTGAGATTTTGGAAGGAGCCCTCGGGTATATAAGTGCCCGTTTGAGCATAGAAAAATCACTTATCCTTATTCTTGCAAATAGCAAGAACATCCCGCTGTAGCCACAGTAACATAGCTATATACTTAATATAGGCAAGTAAAGTATCGTATAAATAATACGAGCAGCGGTAGAACCTCGTGTACACAACACACGAGAGCTATACCGTATATTCACATATATATATAATTAGGGTGGTCCACTTTTTCAAAAATTTTTTGTATCTCGGGGGATCCATCGGAATCTGAAAGTTTGAGGTTTAAAATGAAGCTTCCTTTAAACGAGAACTCAAATAAATGATTTTAGATGGTGTCGATGGATTTTTGAAGTTTAAAAACGTGCTCCTAAAAAGGAGCAAAATCGGGCAACCATTCGATTTATTTCAAACTTTACTCAGAGTGTAAAAATGATCTTAACGATACATTTTCTTACGTATTTTTGTCTGCGGAATCGAATGCCGTAGTTAGTTTTGACCTAGGAGCACAATTTCATTGAAAAAAATACACTTTTTCGATCGTTCTTTTTCGCAAATTTCGCAAAGTTCATTTTCGAGCGAGCGGCAAATGAACAGAAAAAATCTAGGAAATTTTTTGACGCCACCAAAATGAACGATTTTTTATGACAAATCCAACGGTATATATTAATATACACTTTAAAATTATTTTAATGCCGAAAAAGCACGATTTTATCCCAAAAAACGATATTAAAAAATGGAAAAATGGAAAAATATATTCGTTTCTTCAAGAAAAGGCTGAGTATAATCACTCATGAAAATAATTGAATACAACTATCTGATAGGTTTTTTTCTCACCTTTTAAACGCCGTTTGCAGAGTTAAAAAATTCGCAAAATTCGCCGAGATACAGCTGTTTTTGTACGATGCCCTTTTTTAGCTTAAAAATCTGCTTTGCTGGTTTTTAATGAATAGAGCCAGCTCAGAATTATTGAATTTGAACCCAAAAAAGTGCATCGTACAAAAACAGCTGTATCTCGGCGAATTTTGCGAATTTTTTAACTCTGCAAACGGCGTTTAAAAGGTGAGAAAAAAACCTATCAGATAGTTGTATTCAATTATTTTCATGAGTGATTATACTCAGCCTTTTCTTGAAGAAACGAATATATTTTTCCATTTTTCCATTTTTTAATATCGTTTTTTGGGATAAAATCGTGCTTTTTCGGCATTAAAATAATTTTAAAGTGTATATTAATATATACCGTTGGATTTGTCATAAAAAATCGTTCATTTTGGTGGCGTCAAAAAAATTTCCTAGATTTTTTCTGTTCATTTGCCGCTCGCTCGAAAATGAACTTTGCGAAATTTGCGAAAAAGAACGATCGAAAAAGTGTATTTTTTTCAATGAAATTGTGCTCCTAGGTCAAAACTAACTACGGCATTCGATTCCGCAGACAAAAATACGTAAGAAAATGTATCGTTAAGATCATTTTTACACTCTGAGTAAAGTTTGAAATAAATCGAATGGTTGCCCGATTTTGCTCCTTTTTAGGAGCACGTTTTTAAACTTCAAAAATCCATCGACACCATCTAAAATCATTTATTTGAGTTCTCGTTTAAAGGAAGCTTCATTTTAAACCTCAAACTTTCAGATTCCGATGGATCCCCCGAGATACAAAAAATTTTTGAAAAAGTGGACCACCCTAATATATATATATCACGAGACTCGTGTGTAGGCGACGCGCTTATACGTCGTGCGTCTACGCCACGAGGCTCTAACTTTCACCGGCTCATAGTAAGCCGCACATACGCACACACACACACACACGCACCCACTGTACGGCAGTAGGCAGTTGCAGGCGTATGACGAGTTCGCCGCTTGACTAAGCCGTAGCTGCTTACGAACTGTTGCCGGCAGACCACGCTACGACGGGATACATACCCGCAGGCGTTAGCTCATACCTAGCGCGCCTGGTAGCACATACACACCATATCATACATATACACATAAACTACAGGTGCGCTTCGCGTCTCAAGCTATTAGAGGTAAAACTCTAGGCTTAGAAAGGATCATCTCTTACAGTAGTTGGTTCAAATACCGGCCACGTGACATTGCTTTAAAATCCAAGGACAGATATATTATCAAATAAACACAGCTTTGTATGCGTCTGAAAACGAAAGTCCGGCATTTGGACAACTTTTTTTTATCGATCAAAGCGAAGCTATTGATTTCAGAATGCGTAATAACTCTAATTCTGACTATGAACTTAGCGTAACACTCGATACAATTATAAAAGAAAATAATGTGTTTGCACAATCTTTTGAGATGATGAAGCAAGAATTGAATAATCAAATGACATTGAATAATACTGTCGAACCAGAATTAAATTTATTGTTTACTTTGAAACCAGGTGTCGATGAACGAAGATATAATTTCCAACGTACAAATGAAGTTGCAGCAGTGTTTTCAACCACAGTTGATGGTGAGATACCTGAATCATACGTTACTATTAGAAACAAAAGAACTAAAGCTTTACAGTGCGTCAGTACAATGGATCCTAACGTAGAACCTTGGATATATCCATTGTTTTATTCGTACGGTAGCCGAGGCTGGCATAGAAATATACAACGTACAGACAAAGAAAAAAGAGTGACGCGAATGGCTTACACCAGACACAAAATCGCAATCCGAACGAATGAATTCAATCCCATTTTATTAGGTCGTAGATTATTTCAACAATTTGTTGTAGATTCGTATGTTAAAATCGAAAAAGATCGAATACAATATTGTAAAGATAATCAAAAGCGATTAAAAGCCGATACTTACCAAGGACTTCAAGATTATATGAGAAACGCTGCTCGTGATATCAATGGACAAGTGGGTAAAACAATAATTCTTCCTTCATCTTTCATAGGATCTCCTCGCAATATGGCACAAAAATATCAGGATGCAATGGCCTTAGTCAATGCGAAAGGTAAACCGGATATTTTCCTTACTATGACTTGTAATCCAAAGTGGAAAGAGATAGAAGAAAATCTCTTACCTCATCAGACTGCCAGTGATAGGCCGGATATCGTTGCTAGAGTTTTTCATGCAAAGAAAGATCGTTTGATTGACCTAATCTACAAACGTAATTTTTTTGGTCAAGTCGCATCCTACGTGTACGTAATTGAATTTCAAAAAAGAGTCTACCGCATATGCATCTATTAATAACTCTTAAACATGGATTTAAGATAACTGTGCCTGAAACTGTCGATCAATTTATATCAGCCGAAATCCCTGATCAAACGTCTAATCCTAAATTGTTTGAAATCGTTACCAAAAATATCATTCATGGGCCATGCGCCGACTGGTGTATGAAAGATGGCAAATGCACAAAGAAATTCCCAAAACAGTATAATGATGAAACAAAGATGGACGAAAACGGCTATCCTAATTATCGTAGACGAAATAATACTCACGCAATGATAAACGGGACAAAAGTTGATAATCGATGGGTTGTACCTTACTGTCCTAAATTAATACAAATGTTTAATTGCCATATGAACGTTGAAATTGTCACAAGCATTCGATCGGTTAAGTATATATACAAATATGTTTACAAAGGACATGATGCTGCAAATGTAACAATTGAAGAGCACCCCGATCAAAGAATTATCGATCACGATGAAATCAAAAGTTTTCTTGATACGCGATATGTAGGTCCAGTCGAATCATGTTATCGAATATTAAGTAAACCCTTAGATGGCAAAAGCCATTCTATTTGTCGATTAGCAGTTCATTTACCAAATCAACAATGCGTGATAATCAATGATGGTGATGCGCCTATAGATCTAGAACATTCTAGCAGTACTTTGATCGATTATTTTAAATTGAATGCTGAAGATACGAAAGCTCGACAATATTTTTATAAAGATATCCCTGCATTTTACACTCACAAAAAAGACAAAACAACTTCTATTACCATGTGGGCTGTACGCCAAAGAAACCAAAATGTACTTGGTCGAATGTATGCAGTTAGTCCAACACAATCTGAGTTATTTCATTTGAGATTACTATTACTACACGTAAAAGGAGCAACATCTTTTGAATTTCTTCGAACCGTCGATGGTATTGTATAACCTTCATTCATGGCAGCTTGCTTGGCATTAGGTCTTATTAAAGATGATGAGGAGTGGTCCAGGGCAATGGCAGAAGCGACTTCATGGATGATGCCTTACAGATTACGATTACTGTTTGTACGGATCTTAATACACTGTCAACCAGTACGTCCAGAAGAATTGTGGAATACATTTAAAGTTGCAATGTCTGAAGATTATGCTCGAACGTACAGTAATGAAATTAGTCAAAAATTAGCATATTCTCATATAAATGAATTATTAATCACCGAAGGATACAGTTTATCTAATTTTCCGTCCATGGAACAACAAACAGAAGCTGACTATTTACAAATTAATGATAATAATAATGTTTCACTGGCGGAAATGGCAGAATGTGGCCAACGGCAATATATGTCGTTGAATGAAGAACAAAAAATAATCGTTGATACCATTATCAATGCAACACAATCTAATTATGACGGAGAAAAATGTTTTTACATAAACGGACCAGGAGGATCTGGAAAAACATTTATTTATACAACTATTTACAAGTTGTTAACATCAAAGGGCATCGGTGTATGTTCAATGGCTTTTACTGGTATAGCAGCACTTTTACTTCCTAATGGTAAAACTGTGCATAAAACTTTCGGTCTTCCTGTTCCATTATTTAATGATTCTTAATCTAACATAAAAGCACAATCAAAACAAGGAATATTTCTTAGAGATACTCAAGTATTTATTTGGGATGAAGCACCGATGGCACCAAGGTATGCATTGGAAACTGTGAATAGAACACTGAAAAGTATAATGATGTCACGTGGCCGGTATTTGAACCAACTACTGTAAGAGATGATCCTTTCTAAGCCTAGAGTTTTACCTCTAATAGCTTGAGACGCGAAGCGCACCTGTAGTTTATGTGTATATGTATGATATGGTGTGTATGTGCTACCAGGCGCGCTAGGTATGAGCTAACGCCTGCGGGTATGTATCCCGTCGTAGCGTGGTCTGCCGGCAATAGTTCATAAGCTACGGCTTAGTCAAGCGGCGAACTCGTCATACGCCTGCAACTGCCTACTGCCGTACAGTGGGTGCGTGTGTGTGTGTGTGTGTGCATATGTGCGGCTTACTATGAGCCGGTGAAAGTTAGAGCCTCGTGGCGTAGACGCACGACGTATAAGCGCGTCGCCTACACACGAGTCTCGTGATATATATATATATGTGAATATACGGTATAACTCTCGTGTGTTGTGTACACGAGGTTCTACCGCTGCTCGTATTATTTATACGAGACTTTACTTGCCTATATTAAGTATATAGGTCTTTAGTTGCTGGTATTACTTATACCAGTCTTTTGCTGCTCGTATTATTTATACGAGACTTTATTTGCCTATATTGAGTATACAGGTCTTTAGTTGCTGGTATTACTTATACCAGTCTTTTGCTGCTCGTATTATTTATACGAGACTTTATTTGCCTATATTGAGTATACAGGTCTTTGGTTGCTGGTATTACTTATACCAGTCTTTTGCTGCTCGTATTATTTATACGAGACTTTACTTGCCTATATTGAGTATACAGGTCTTTTAAGATGGATAGGAATAGGTTGAATGAAATGACTTACTTACTCTTGCGTAGAGCGGCTATGTTACTGTGGCTACAGCGAGATGTTCTTGCTATTTGCAAGAATAAGGATAAGTGATTTTTCTATGCTCAAACGGGCACTTATATACCCGAGGGCTCCTTCCAAAATCTCAGCGCCGGGCCACGCCGTGGGCCGCGATTTGTCAGAAAGCCATAAAAATTTCGAAAGCGGCCGTTAGACGCCGAAGACGCAAGCCACGCTGTAACTTTCGCCGCTCTAACGGTTTATTCATTGTTTCAAGCGCTTATAACTAACTACATGTTTTGTTGAAAAATATTTTACAATGATATTATTGTTGCTGGCGGCGAGACGATTACATAGATACCTCATAAGCCATATAAATATTTAAGTTTATAAATGGTAAATAGAAGTCTATATGGTTTTTGTTAATTAAAATAACGTTGGCAGTGATTGCGTCGATTAGTTGAATTGAGAACTTGTTACTCAGTGCCTGTGTAATGGTCTCGGCTTTTACATATGATATTTATAATTTCTATGAATGATTAAAGTCGTATTATATACTTGCATAGTCATGCATGTGGCGAAGCGGTCATCGATATAATTAATCATTTAAAGTTATAATCATGTCATGACTATCTTAAAAATATTGAAAGAGTATTTTACCAGTAGGTTTAATTATCTATAAAATTTAGTTAAATATCTACTTAGTCATTGGGTTTTTATATATAAAATATGTTTTCAACTTTACTTGTGATTAATTACTTATTTGCTAGATGTTAATTTATTTGTCTAAACCATGAGTTTTAGATAGATGGAGTATAGAGTTAAAATAATAACAAAAGATATCTATGTCAACAAAATCAAATCAATCTATGGTAAGTCAATATCTGTGATTGATCTACGGTAAATTAATATCTATGACTGATCTATGGTAATGATGGGGATTTGATGTGGGTCGGTATGAATGATTTCTAATTTACGCAGCGGGAGATTTCGGTTGAGATTATTTTTATTCGAGCGTGAAGTCCTTGGATGTAACAATGAATAATGATTTACCTTTCGGTGGTAAAATTATTATTTTAGGAGGAGATTTTAGGCAGCTTTTACCAATTAAAATTAATGGGACTCGAACTGAAACTTTAAATTTATCTATTAAATTTAGTGAGGCGTGGGATAAATTTATAAAATACAATCTTATTACAAATATGAGAGTTTTGCCCAATGAAATCGATTTTGCTAAGTTTCTCTTATCAGTTGGTGACGGAGTTATCAACGACGCAAACGATGATATATCTCTTCCTAGAGAATGTGTTGTTGCACAAGGTGCTGATTTTGTCCAAAATCTTTTTGGTACTCTGATATTGGAAAAAAAATTTGAAGAAATGAGTCAATGTGTTATATTAGCTGCCCGAAATATTGATGTCGATGAATAAAATCAACAAGTAACCGATTTATTAGATAAATCTACTGAGCATATTTACACAGGTATCGATAGTACTGATAATTGCAATAACGGTGAATTAGATGAAGTATTATTACCAGAGTATTTAAATACATTAAATCCGTCAAGCCTTACACCTTACAAATTACGTCTAAGAAAAATTGTATTGTGATTCTAATCAGGAATATTAGCATAAATGAAGGTTTATGTAACGTTACGAGATTAAGAATAATCGATTTTTCACACCACTTATTGAAATGTAAAATATTAACTGGAGAAAAAGCAAATGAAATCGTATTTCTTAATCGAATAACGTTATACAGTGAAAATGAATATCCTTTCAGCTTTAAAAGAAGACAATTTCCTGTAAAACTAGCCTTTGCAATGACGATAAATAAATCACAGGGACAAACTTTTGACAGAGTAGTTATTGATTTAAGGAGAGATGTCTTTAGTCATGGGCAATTATATGTTGCGATGTCTAGAGTTCGTTTATGGGATTCATTAAAAATTTACCTTGGAAATCATGTTAGAAATGAGTACAAAGTTAAAAATTTTGTTTATAAAGAACTTTTTTCATAATATTCATAAGTCAAAAAGACATAATATGTCTAAGATGATGATAGATCGAACATTATATATAACTAATACATATTTTAAGTATCAAATAATTCATCATTAGAGTAACATGAGTTACGTATTCAGCTTTGCATGCTTGTGTTATCTGGGTTAATTGGGTTAATGGGGTTATTTGGGTTATATGGGTTACTTGGGAAAATATAAACAATCCGACTGTTTTCATAACATGATATTTGCGATCAAAAACTACGTTTAAATTTTTGACCTCGACAAAAAAAAGCGCCACACCATATGGAGAGCAGTCGTTTCCTTGGGTTATTTGGAAAGATATGAACAAACTTCTAATTCTAACACAACAACTATATATCAAAACGGAAATCTTTAGTTTCGATGGTTGCTGTCGGCACGAAGAAGCTTCGGGTTATTTCGAGAACAATCAACTCCTTGGGTTATTTGGGAAGATATGAGTAAATCCTACCGTTTTTAGAAAATCATATATCGCGATGAATAACCAGTGTTTTACTGTTGGCCCTCGACATGGATAAGCTCTGGGTTATTTGGGAAGATATAGATAAACGTCTAATTTAAACAATAAAATTATATACTACGACGGAAAACTGTAGTTTCGATGGTTGATGTCGGCACGAAAAAGCTTCGGGTTATTTCGAGAGCAATCAACTTCTTGGGTTATTTGGGAAGATATGAGTAAATCCTACCGTTTTTAGAAAATCATATATCGCGATGAATAACCAGTGTTTTACTGTTGGCCCTCGACATGGATAAGCTCTGGGTTATTTGGAGAGCAATTGACTCCTTGGGTTATTTGGGAAGATATAGATAAACGTCTAATTTAAACAATAAAATTATATACTACGTATAAATTATATACAAAATTGTATAAATTATATACAAAACTAAAATATCGATAAAACAAAATTAACTAAACTTTGATTTATACTAGACGGCATTATAGTATACAATTAAAACATGTAGACTTCTATAATAATATAGTCCATTTGCCATGAATATGATTCAATCAAATTATATTTGTGCCGCAATAGCCTTAAACTTAAATACGTTCCTACTACATTATACGCATACATCCACAAAACTTGTAACTAAAATGAAATCCAATGCGCACGTAGCGTGCTGTAAACTCTAGTGAAGTTTAAATTTTGAATTTCGAAATTCCGTCACTCAACTTTTTGATCCGAAGTTGAGAATTCGTGAATTCGCGTTTTTTATATTCAAAAAATCATATCTTCGGTTCTAATAAATTTTTCGACACCTGGTTGACGTTTTTTTCTTTTTTTTGAGTACTAGAATATGCTGTTAAAATTTCATCAAAAAATATTCACTATAAAAAAAGTTACAGCGAGTTGAACTCGAAAAAATGAGAAATTCATTATACCGCGATTTTCATGAAAATCGCGTTTTTCTCCATGACGCTGTCATTTTAGAGTAAAATAAATTTCATATTTGGATTCAGCAACGAAAAATACGTAAGGAATCATGTCGTTTAGCCACTTAGCTCTCCGTGGTCGGTATGTCCCCTTTCTAAGCGACTTTTTGGCAACCTCCCGCTCGCCTATGAGGTGCCTCGCTCTAGCGCTTGGACTTCGTTCTGGGCGCAGGTACGCGCTTCAGTCACAAAACTTAAGAAAAAGCTTGGGCTGAGGTGGCGATGGTGCTTCGATCAGGAGACGTTTCACCTGAACTGTGGGGACGGTGCAGCGCGTTCTCTGTCTCGCCGGGCCAAAAACATCAGGCCACGGCAATGCTGCGGAGGTGCCTGGTTGAGCACTATACGGGATCTCTACTTGCCAAAAAAGACCAAGGCAAGAGTTTCGAGGTCCTCCGAAAATCCAAAGTTTCTCCGGAGTGACAGGAATACCCGCTTCTGCGACTGGCGCTTTATCCATCACGCTAGACTCAATGTCCTCCCTGTCAATTCAACCTTGCGTTGGCTGACAGGGGCGGACAAGAGATGTCGCAGATGCGGGGCTCCATCCGAAACGCTCCCGCATGTGCTTAACCACTGCACTGTACATTCAGCGGCAAGACAGAGACGGCACAATAACGTCCAGGATCGGCTCGTTAAGGCGGGTGCTCGCAACCCCTGCCCGATCCGCGTGAACCACTCCGTTCAGGGAATCCACGGCACGCTGGCGGCTTTAAGCCCTGATATCGTCCTTAGGGACGAGATCCATCGCCGCATCCACATCGTCGATGTATGTATCCCCTTTGAGAATCGGCTAGTGGCTTTTACTGAGGCCCGTCGAGATTTTTTCGTCTGTTTATATTTTATCAAACGTTTTATTCTGTACTGTGGTCAGTGACTGAGTTCAAGCGGAGAACTGTCACGGTTGATTTGCCTGGTGGCATAACAAACTATGCGCCTGTATACTTTACGTTTTAAAGTTGGTTATAAAAGTTCTTGTAATTAAAAAATGTAAAGTAAAAAATGTATTTCAATACTTAAAATTAGTACCACAGAGCCAATTAAACCAAAATAAGAATAAAAGCTATAATTTGTGTTTCATCCTTTTAATACGATTGCCATCCCGGTCTTTTGCATTAGTTATGACATTTCCAATAGTTTTAAGAATTACGTCAGGTGATATATTTTGACCATTGCCTCTATAAGCTTGTGCATATGCATCTGTAAAAAAAACAAATGATATTATATCATTTGAATTGCATTATTCTAATATATAATTTACATATTAAATTAATATTACCTTCAAGTGTTGAATGAAAACCGAGGCCTTCGAATACCTTTTTGTCTTTCACTTGACGTTTAGCTGTATGACTTATTATAATATTCCTACAGAGAATATTCCTCATTATACTTGTCATATTTTAAAGTACATCTTTCTCAAAGTTGATTGCAGTAAAAATATGTTTGACCTTTGAAAAATGTATGTATATGAAAATTAATGAATGTTGATTGGGGGAAATGAAAATTATGAATAATTTTTTAATAACTCACCAAATTGGTTTTCATATCTCTGGTGTTATTGTGCAATTCTGCATTGAATTAATCAATCTTGTGTTGATTAGGAATAGGAAATTTAAATGCTGGATACATATTTTCGAAATTTTGAAGCGTTAACTTATTAGGGTTATTCTTCTTTGCCATAAGTTGTTTCAAGTGTTGTATATCTTTTTCTATTATAAGTATTCTTGAAACAACTTTTTTTCAATGTAGGAACAAATTTTTTGATTGAAATTTACAAAATAAATGTAATAAAATGATTGTTCTGAATTAAACACAATTTAAACTAAATTCACTGTAAATACTTTCCATTTCCTTCATTAATCTTGAATTTTGTTCAAAGTGTTTATTCTTTATTGTGATTCCGTTTTCTAATAATTTTTCTAATTCTTCATCGAATTCGTGTAAATGTTTTTCTACTGATTAAGGCTTACCTTTTCCACAATACATTGCTATTAGAAAGGGTTTATAATCATTTGTATTTTGGAAATAATTTTTTCCTAAAATAGGCCAAAACTCCTTGGTTCCAGATTTAGATATAGATAAGCCATCGATGTGAAATTGCAATTGCAAAATATTTTCTTTGTGTGCGTTAACAAAAACTATACGCTCGAGATTAAAAGCGATTCCAAAATATAAAAATTCCGAATTATCAGAAGTGTCTTCCAAATCGAATTTTTTAATTATTTTTTTCAATTTTCTATCATTTTTAAGAAGAGTTTCAGACGAGCGAGGCAATTCGGGGTGGAATTTTTTTAATACTTATAATAACGAATCTAGCTTGTTGTGTTGTAAATTTTCTTTTTGAGCCCACTTTCTTCATTCAAATGTGATAGGAGCTTTTGCACAAAATGTCTCTTTCTCTAGAATTTCCAATTCATCAGATGAATCATCACTACTACTGTTAACATCACTGTTATTGTGATATCCCGTATATCGATTTAAATGATAGCACTAGATTAGTTTTAAGTAAAATAGTTTATTACATATAATAGGTTGTTAACGCCAGAGGGCCTCAAGCCTCCCGTTTTCTCAAATACGCGACGCGCTCTATACTCTTTTTCGCACAGTTCATGACCGACGCGAATGTGCGGGCCCGTTCTCACCAATACGATCCTATCGAGCATCGCGAGCGCATGGTGTGACATGACCATTGTTTTTGCCAATCCAAACGCAATAAATCTTTATTTATCTGAAAGTCATCTGCCTGTGTGTCATTCATTATCCCTCTGCACCAAACGTCGCCACAAGGTTGCATTCAAATGTTTAAAGGTACCTCACATCATCACCCAAATCAGCTCGAGTAAAAATGCCCGAGACTTTGCTACGGGCACCTGCTCAGCGAACAAACATGGTCCTTCGAGCCGGATAACCTTAAAAGAAAACTAGTGATATATTCAGTGAGTGCTGTGATTAACAATCAAAACTTAATGCATGTAGCACTGAGGTGCAAATCGATAATTTCGTCAGATCGTATCTCATTTTCATCGCCATCCACTTCCCCCAGTTTCTTTGTGCGCAGTGGAGCAAGTACAGTGTACACGGATATCGGAGTAACCTCTATAGTTCTATGCCGCAATACAGTGTGTGTTGTGAGTTTCGTATGTGCTTCGGAGAATTGACCTTTGACTACGTGAACAATACGCAAGTGACTGTGTACTAGAGAAAGAACCAAAATTCTCAGAAATGGCTGAGCTTAAGCAGTTACTAAAAGATCAAAACACGACAGGAAAACTCGTCGCAAATTTCCAGACGAACACAAAGAAATTAGGCGAGGCTAACCTCACTTTTGATGCTCTGAATACGCGTCTCTCGACGCTTGAAGCGTATTGGAAAACCTACTTCGATCGGCACCTGACTTTGGCTCG
Source organism: Trichogramma dendrolimi (assembly GCA_034770305.1). NCBI lineage: Eukaryota > Metazoa > Arthropoda > Insecta > Hymenoptera > Trichogrammatidae > Trichogramma > Trichogramma dendrolimi. Next base: position 49,744 of record JAPMIB010000278.1, on the reverse strand, counting down.
CGATCAAGAACAGCTCGAAGAAGAGAGTTACTTCGTCAACGACGAATACTCCGAAGTGGAAAATCATTACACGAGTGCTAAGGCATTCCTTATGCAGAGGCTTACTGCGATCTCGGCTCAAGTTCTCGATGGAGTCACGCCAACGCAGTCAAGCACCGGACCGGTGATGCAACTATCGACTGTATCAACTTCGCTCCCAAAGCTTACGTTGCCCAAGTTCAGCGGGCAACAAGCTGAATGGGACTCATTCAAGTCTCTTTTCACATCAATGGTGAAGGACTCAGCAACGCTTACCCCAACGCTCAAGCTGCAGCATCTTCTCGCGTGCGTCGAGGGTGATGCTAAGCGCACGATAAAAACATTGAAGTCAACGGAGACAATTTCGAGGTGGCATGGACGGCCCTTAGCCGCCGATACGAGAATAAACGACTGCGTATCTCCGTATACATGAAGCGTCTGCTTTACATGCAAAAAGCGACAAAGAAATCAGTGGAAGAGTACACGCGACTCCTCGACACTACAAACGAGTGTCGTCGCCTCAGCTCGCTCGGCGAACCAGTCGAACACTGGGATCGTTGGTTCGTCAGCGTTATTGTGTTCAATTTAGATAATCATACACGTGAGCTTTGGGAGCAGCATCTGCCATCGGACGGTATACCTCCAAGCTACGAGCAACTAATTAAATTTTTGGAGAACAAAGTCCAAGCGCTCGACACAGCAAACTGCCCAGACCCGGAGACGTCGCAGCGCTCAACTAAATCTTCCAAAGAACCAATGTCACGATCGAAATCATATCAGCCCACCACACTTCAAGCTCCGAGACTTCTCTGACGAAGTGTTTACTCTGCACAGCAGATCATCGCCTGGGCTCATGTCCAGAGTTCAATAAGTTGACAGTTGATCAACGTTGGAAGTATGCACGAGATCAGAATCTCTGTTTCAACTGTCTCAGTAAGGCGCACAAGGGCTCAGACTGTCCTTCTGCATTCAAGTGTCGTTTATGCAAGCAGACGCACCATACCAAGCTTCACAGACATCAGTCAAAACCAGAGGACTCGCAGCCAGAACAAGCACAGGTGTCTGCGCGTTCAAGAGACGACAATTTTTTGTGCGCTCATGCAGCAGCATGTAACCAGATGGCTTTGCTGGGGACAGCTCGAGTGGCCGCCGTCAATGAGCGTGGCGACCAACTCATGATGCGGGCGTTGATCGATCCAGGATCAGAGGGCTCCTTATAACGGAGAAAGTCGTTCAAGCGCTTTCTTTGCGTAAAATGTCGACGCCTCTCTCTATAACCGGCGTTGATGGTGGCTTGGCGGCTACAGTGAAAACATCTGTTTTGTTTTCAATTCAAGCTCGCACTTCAACTAAAACTTTAATGAAACTTTCAGCAGCCGTACTGCCAAAGCTGTCAGGACTGTTGCCCAAACGCCAACTCAATGGAGCTGAGTGGAGCCACCTGAAAGGATTGGAGCTTGCGGACCCGGCTTATGACACGCCTGCATCAATCGACTGCCTGATCGGTGCCGAACTTTACCCTGAGTACATTGGAGAGGGACTGCGTCGAGGACCAGCTGGATCTCCCATTGCCTACAACACGGTATTTGGCTGGGTCATTACCGGGCCCATTGACGGACCCAACAATCCACAAGGAGCGATCAAGTCGCTCTCATTGGCGATCGAGCACACGGAGTCGCTTGGAAGCGAGCTTCGCAAATTCTGGGAACTCGAGGAGATTGCCCCCTCACCAAAACTTACACCGCAGGAAGAGCTTTGTGAAAAGCACTTCAGCTCAACGTGCGAGCGCGACACCTCAGGACGCTATATCGTGCGTCTTCCATTCGTCAGCCAGCCAGAATTACCAGGCAGTTTTGCAATTGCCAAGCAGAGATTTTTATCTCTAGAACGCCGACTTATCAGCCACCCAACACTCTACGAGGAGTATAGAAGATTTATGCAAGAATATGAGATTCTCGGTCATATGCAAAAGGCCTCAAAAGCTCAAAGCACTCAACAATGTGCATATCTCCCTCATCACGCTCCCTAAGAAACTACGCGTGGTTTTCAACGCCTCTCAAACGGCCACCAATGGCAAGTCTCTCAACGACTTTCTGCACGTCGGAGCCAAGCTACAAGTCGACATTTCAACCATTCTATTGCGCTGGAGATTAGGCCAGTACGCCTTCACGGCCGATATAGTAAAAATGTATCGGCAGATCCGAGTCAGTGATGCAGACATTCCGTGGCAGCGAATACTTTGGCGACCTCATCCTGAAGACACTCTGCAAACGTATGATCTTACTACTGTAACGTACGGCACTGCATGTGCACCTTATTTGGCTCTCCGGATTATGCACCAGCTCGACGACGTTTAGGGAAGTCATTTCTCGGCAGGTGCCACGATTTTGAAAAAACATATGTATGTCAAACGATGCTTTAGTCTCCTGCGACTCAGAAGCAGAAGCCATCGAGACGCGCATCAGTCTAACCAATATTCTCCGGTCAGCCGGTATGGAGCTCGATAAATGGGCATCAAATTGTCCAGTCATTCTCCCTCAAGGCTACGCCACTTCAACACCGGATCGCACATTCGATAAGGATCTCACCGTTCCTACCCTAGGTCTGCGTTGGACTCCCAACACTGATGTCTTCAGCTACACCGTACCGGTCATCGTCTCAAGCCACATCATAACCAAGCGTTCTATTCTATCGGAAGTGGCTCGCATATTCGACCCGACTGGCTGGATAGCCCCTATCACAGTGCGCGCCAAAATGCTTTTGCAACACCTGTGGTTGCAGGGTCGTGACTGGGATCAGCTCGCCGACCCAGCAACAACAAGAATGTGGCTTGCCTTTCGTCGACAACTCCCAGCTCTTCAGCAATGCCACATACCTCGATGGCTTGGCACCACCTCCAAAACTCCAATAGTACTGCATGGCTTCTCAGATGCATCTGAGAAGGCCTACGCCGCCGCTATATATCTAGTAAGCGAACACAAGGCCCATTTGATCACGGCAAAAAGTAAGGTCACTCCGATTCGCGCTGTGAGCCTCCCACGATTGGAATTGTGTGGAGCTACTCTTCTAGCTCGCTTGATGGCAAAGATTCTCGACGATCTACGCCCCACCAATCCAATAGTTTTTTGCTGGACGGACTCGCAAATCGTATTGGCATGGCTACGTGCGCCACCAAGCACGTGGAAGACATTTGTCGCCAATCGAGTCAGCGAAGTTCATACGTCACTACCAACTGCATCCTGGGGTCACGTAGCATCGAAGCAGAATCCAGCAGACTTAGCATCAAGAGGATGTACGCCAAATCAACTGAAAAACAATCAACTGTGGTGGAGAGGCCCAACATGGATGTTAACACCTGCAAGTCGTCCCAAATCTGCACTGAACGCCACCACCGAGCTTGAAAAGCGCGCCGAGCGAACGTGCTTTGCTGCAACACAAGAGGACACCATCGAAACGACTCTGGCACGATTTTCATGTATCAAACGAATGCTGCGAGTTATCGCTTACTGTCGGCGCTGGAAACATCGCATCGCTTCACCGGACAAGCAAAAAGTTACGGTGGAAGAGATCGTGCAGCCCGAATTGCAATTACGCGTTCTGTCCAAGCTCTGCATTTCGCGGAGGAAATCAAAGCGCTCCAAAGGATGACGAGGAATTGAGAAAAAAATCAAATCTCTTACGCCTCCGACCGCTCTTAGATGAGCACAACCAGCTTCGAGTTGGTGGGCGATTAAACAATGCACATCTTTCCTATGATGAGCAGCATCCCATCATCGTTCCAAAAGAGAGTCATTTGGCCGAATTACTCTTTCACCATGCACACAAAGCTACTCTCCATGGAGGTCCGCAATTAGCTCAGAGCTTTCTGCTTCGTCGTTGGTGGATTATCCAAGGACGAAGACACATTCGCAAGATGACACAGTCATGCGTCACCTGCTGTCGATTCCGAGGCCGCAAAACGGAGCAGCTAATGGCACCGTTTCCCGAGCCTCGAGTAACTCCAGCTCGCCCTTTCACAGTGGTCGGAATAGACTATGCCGGTCCTTTCGCCTTGCGCACCTCAAAAGGAAGAGGACAAAAAACGACTAAGGGCTACGTGGCAATATTTGTATGTTTCTTCACGCGTGCAGCACACTTAGAAGTTGTATCTGATTACTCGTCAAAAACCTTCATGTTGGCACTGCGAAGATTCTTCGCAAGAAGAGGTTTGAGTCAACGCATCTTCACCGACTGTGGAACCACTTTCCGAGGGGCTGCGAATGAACTCAATCATTTGTTTCATGAGTCTTCAGCCTTCAGTCAAGACATCAGAACTTTACTGGCTCAAGACGAAGTCAAATGGGAATTTATCCCGCCGCGCACCTCACTTCGGGGGACTGTGGGAAGCGGCGGTGAAGGAATTTAAATTTCACCTGAAACGCGTCGTCGGTGATGTTAAGCTCACGTTTGAGGAATTCACAACACTTGCCAGTCAAATCGAGGCGTGTTGAATTCAAGACCGTTGTGTCCCTCAGCGCCGACCACAAGATCTCGCCACACTTTCCCCGGCCATTTCTTGATCGGTGGTGCGATGCTCTCCCCCAGAGCCCTATAATGAAGAAATGATCAACGGTGTACCACGATGGAAACACACCATCATGATGCGTAATCATTTCTGGCGTCGCTGGCAGAAGGAAGTGCTACAGTACATGCAGCTGCGTCACAAATGGCAGAAGAAGCAACCAGACGTGAAACCAGGAGAAGTAGTACTCATCAAGGACGATCTTCAACCTCCCCAGCGCTGGCCGTTAGCGCGCATAGAAGAGATTCATCCCGGGCCAGACGGGCTCGTGAGAGTGGTGACAGTGCGGACGGCGACAACAACTCTGAGGAGACCCATCGTCAAGATCATCGCCTACCTATCTGCCCGGATGATTCTTTCATGCTTCAGCCAACAGCAACAGCAATGTAGCAGCTCTGCGCGTGATGGGAGCCAACGGCGGGCAGCTCAAGATTTCCCCGCAGTCGGCCCTTCAAAACTTTATTTATCTTTGTTCTCAAACATTCAAGTGTATTTCTTTCAAGTTCAATCAATTGGCAAAGATATTTTCGGTTTCTTTATTTGTGACAGCGCTCTGCAAAAAAAAAAAAATGTTCTCTTTTGTTTTATATAGGCGTGTCAACCAATCGAACTTGTACGTCGAATTGTTTTCTTTGTATTATTCAAAAACTCGATTTTTTGTTCAATCAATAATTTATTTCGACGCTTCGCGTCGAGGCGGGCAGTATCTTAACGCCAGAGGGCCTCAAGCCTCCCGTTTTCTCAAATACGCGACGCGCTCTATACTCTTTTTCGCACAGTTCATGACCGACGCGAATGTGCGGGCCCGTTCTCACCAGTACGATCCTATCGAGCATCGCGAGCGCATGGTGCGACATGACCATTGTTTTTGCCAATCCAAACGCAATAAATCTTTATTTATCTGAAAGTCATCTGCCTGTGCGTCATTCATTATCCCTCTGCACCAAACGTCGCCACAAGGTTGCATTCAAATAGTTTAAAGGTACCTCACATCATCACCCAAATCAGCTCGAGTAAAAATCCCCGAGACTTTGCTACGGGCACCTGCTCAGCGAACAAACATAGGTGTAGTAATTATTAAAGTAGGTGCGTTCAGGTCAGCGTTCCAAACAAGTCTGAGCCTAGCGCGGTACATGCGAGAGAGCTATCTGACTTAGTCAGTAGATGTCGCTACAAAGTAGTCACTATATTACAGTTATGATCGCTGTTATCATCACTATTTACATCACTGATGACAAATACTTTTTCCTTAGAGGCATCGCCAACACAATCATCTAACATTTCAGTTTTTCGCTTCTTACTGGGGACTCATTCAACCTCAAAATCTTCATTATTTAGTTAATTCGATAAATTATTTGTCCTCGAAGAATTATTCACATCGGTTACAATTTATCTTTTTCGGCATTTTCCTTATCTTTTTCTAACGATAATACATTAAGTCGTTGACGATAATTACGCTGTTTAATTCGATTAAGTTCAAGCTTTTTGTTTATTTTTTCACTCATTTTTATCTGAGATTAATTTATACTTGAGTTAAAAATACAGAATTATATTCGTTTCAGTTACACTTTAAGAGTACACTTTTATACATAGATTTTATACAATTTAGAAAATTCGCTCGGTTCGCCATATATTATAACGGCGTGCCCGCGTATACCTCGCCCGTCTCCGTTCTCGCACGCGGACACGCGTCACTATTATTCGCCCGGTGTGCTCGTCGACTTTTCCGCGCAAGCGGAGCGCCAGGCGACCGCGAGGTCGCCGCCGACGAGCGACACAAACGCCTATCTCTCACGTGACTACCTGGCCGGCTAGCTCAGATATCTCGAGATTCTCTACCAGGGCAACGTTGGTCCGATGCCTCGCTAGGCCTATTCGTTCGCGCCGATGTATCGCGCCTATCTCCGCGTTCCTACCTATCTCGCGTCTAAGTTCTACCGCGTCTACCCACGTTCGCGAGGCCAAGAGGCCGGTCGTGCCGAAGCACGGGTGGCCTGCGGGCCTTGAGGCCGCGCCACGCCAAACCCGGGTGACGAGGCGATTCACCACGTCCTCGTTTTACGCTCACACACTCACTCACTCTCACACTTGCTCGTGCGACTTCCCGCAGACTCGCGTACCCGACGAGGCTACCTGCTGGCACACCTCTGCGCCACGCAAACACACTCGTATCACAACGGTACAGGGATCCACACTCAGCACACGCAATCACACAGCAAGTACAACTCACTCAAATACTACTCACCAAACTCTCTGGTTATCGTACGCAAAAACGCTTCGATAGCTCGCGAGATTATTCTTAGCTAATGCTTCGAATGGGCTGAAGTCCGATCGTTCGCACAATCGGTCGACTACTCACGATCACTCGGCTCGCAGCTCCGCGCGAGGCTGCTCGCGCTTCCCCCTCTCTACGGCCAGCTCGCGGGCCGCCCGTTCGGCCTGCCGCTGACTGCCGGGTCCAAACGAGAGCTCCGCTCCGATTGTGAGCTCGGCTCCGCTCTGACTCGGCGAGTCACGGCGGCCTATATGACTTACCACGTCATAATATGCAAGAAGTACATATATCAATATCGATAAATTTTGACCTCCCGAATCCAATGGTATAACTCTTATATGCCCAAGCCAGGCAAAATCTCGAGAAAAACGCGATCAAAGTTTCGAAAATTAACATGGGCAACAAAAGACGCGAAAACAAGACTTTTTTTGGCTCATTTTAGGGCTAGCAGATGACAAGCCAGCTAACTTAACCCATGTTACTGCGTGAACACTCAATAGGGTTTTTTCACAGTCGTCAGTGACAGTTGTGACGCGATGGCCGCGTCGTGGCCTCGCATATGCAGGCAGCGACTTGAGTCGCGCCGGCGATACAGGCATCGATGGTGTGTGTGTGTGTGTGTATGTGTGCGAGCTCGCTGCGGCTTGGAGCGCGCGAGTTTCGCGAGAGTGTGTGTATATGTATGAGCGAGCTGCGACTTGGGCGCGCTGGCCTTTGCGCAGCGGTTGAGCGTCGATCACGTCGAGGCGAGTCACGCTTGAGATTACTCGCGTGAGTGTGGTCGTGTGTGTGTTGAGTGGTGTTTGGAGAACGACCTGGTGCGCTTGCAAGAGCTGCACCATTCTACCCGGTGTGTGTGACGGATTATCCGAGGGGCAACGAGGTAGTAGGGCTAGCGCACGCCTTGGACTTTGTCCAGGCTGCGTGCTGCTAGTGTAGTTAGCTGAGTGGCGAAACACAAAATTTCTCAGTGGTCTTGTGTGCCTCGTCTCCTCGGCGAGACCCAGCGCGCTTCACCCGAGCGCAGCGGAGGAACCCGAGTTTGAGAAATAGCGAGCGAGGTTGTGCAAAATCGTGTCGAGGCGGAAAAATAGGTAGTGTAGTTGAACGCTGCACACGGCTTCGGGTAATACTCGGTGAGCGAGTAGAAAGCCGCGTGGCAGATTGGCATCCCTTGTTGGGACCTCCGCAGCCAAGGCTGGGTAGTGTAGAAGTGAAAGTGATCAGTGTGATTAGTTGAAAACTGAGTGAAGTTTGTGAAGTGTGTTGCGACATTCAAGTTTGTGACAAAAAAGGCGTGAACTTGAATTCGGCCGGCCATTACACGTTTCGAACGCGCTCTTCTCAAGGAGCAGTGGACGTTTGTGAGCGGGCTACAGCACATTCGCTTCCGCGGTGGGCACGCTCTTAGAAACAGCGTTGCTGCTGCCTTACGTGCGCGTACGTGTGTGCGTTTCCGCAAGGGCCGGTGACAAGATGTCGGCCGACGCTCATGCTCAGCAGATGGAGATTTTGTTGGCTACTCGCTCGGGCCGTCGTGTCAGGCGCGAGATCTCATTTCTCGCATATAATGAGATGCGACGGCGTCTGCGAGACATTTATTTCGTGAGTGATTTGGGCGATGATGGTGAAGTACGCGATCGATTTCTGCGCGTAATGTTGCGCGAGTCCGCCGAAATGACGAACGTTGTGCCGTGATACGAGAGTGACGAGGCACCAGCGCGATCGGACATGAGCCTCGGATCGAGATTGGCGCCAAGTATGGCCGACAATCTCATCGATCTCGAGAACGAAGAAGAGCCGGAAGGTACGGATCGCCGCGTGCAGTTCAGCTCGCGCGTAAGTACCCCGATCTCGTCGCCAGCTACCTTGGCGCACACCACGATGTCGACGACGACGCGCAGCACAACATGCGCAACGATATCGATAAGTACGGTGATGATCACGGGAGCGAGATGTTTCGGAGATGCAGCGAATTACTCGCGGGCGTCGATGTTGCCACAAGTTCGGCTCAATCAGACGTTCGGTGGAATTCTTGCGCACCCGATTCAGTTCGAGTATTACTCAGCCGAACGCGTGCGGACTCTGAGAACCTCAGCTCCTGCGCCGAATTATATTCAGCAGCAGGAACTTGGGCGAGTTCGCAGCAACGCGGTAGAGAATACCGAGAATTCGAGGGACTCGTACTCACGGCAAAACCGAAGGCGAAGCAACGAAAGTGCGCGGAATCATAATGCTCGTGTTGACATGCCAGCGTGTGATTCACGGAATCACACGTCGAGCTACGCAGATACGTCCGAGAGCGACGATGCGTTCCTAGCACCGCGTGCACGATTTGACGAGTCGCGCAGCGCGCACCGTGCGGATCGGGAAAACACGCGTGCGGTGAACCACACGCCAATGCAGACATTCTCTCAAGCGGCTGGCTGTTCACGTGATCGCAGCTCGCGCATACCAGTCAGATTACACCAAGAGACGATGGCCAGTCCCACGCGCGCGGTGTATGTCAATCAGACTCGCCGTGCTGCAGCGGACGAACAGCGGCATCGTCACCTGCAATATGTGCCGATGCGACGAAGTCTTGTGCCACCTGCGCGCACGAGATCTCCCGAATTACCAAGCGCTAGCGAGTCGATTGCATGGACGGCGAGTCATACGAGCTATTTGAGCAGCGAAGGCCCTTCTGGGCCGGCGCAATTCGACTCGCAGAGACGCTCAAAGAAGCGACGTCGAGCGAATGCTCGCGACGATGTGCCTACGAGCAAGAGTAGCAATGCGAAGCAACTCGAGGCCCTGAAGCTTTTGCGAAGCTGGAACTTGAGTTTCAGCGGCGAGGGCGAGGAGGACGAGGCTGAGAAATTTTTGGACAGACTCTGCGGCTGCATTGACGGCGCGGGGCTGTCGATCAACAGCGTGCTCAAAGCGCTGCCTTGTATATTTACAAAGCGCGCGAGCCGCTGGTTTTCGACAGTTAAACGCGACATCACGAGCTGGCATGAGTTTCGTTCAAGATTTACGAGACAGTTTGTCGTAGAGTATGACACTGGTACTTTGCTCAGCGACCTCCTGCGTCGCACGCAAGCCAAAGGTGAACGGATCTCCGACTTCATTACGAGTCTTCGTTTCACCGTCGATCATTTTCCACACGGCCACCACGCGCAGAAGAAGTCGTCGAGATCGCGTATAATAATTTGCTGCCCGAGTATAGGCGTGCGATCTCAGACCGTTTGGTGGACACGTTGGATCGCCTCGAGAGCTATGGACTCGCGTGGGAGAGGCAACGCGCAATCAACAGTCGTTATGTGCGCCACCCACGGCAGACAAAATGACGGTAAAAGGCGCCGCGTTCAAGCCTCTGACGAGTGCTCGTGTGAAAGTTGCAGCGGCAACTACTGTGAGCGATGACGACGTTGACGTTGTTGCAGAAGTGAAAAGTGACGTGACGCCGAAGAAGCAGGCAAGAAAGGCAAGAACAATAAGTCGAAAGGTAAAGCACCTGCAGCGAAAAATGCGCAGAGTGCTCCATCGACGACGAGTTGTTGGCTCGATGGCAGGCGATGAAATCGACGTTGACGGCTGAAGCCAAGTCCGATCAGACGACGCATCAGGCTGCTGCGATGCAGACGACTTACGCATCTGCAGCGCGCGTCGGAGCATCAACTAGCAATGCACCTCCGCTTGCAACACAGCAAGTGACCGGTATGCAGCCAAGTTTTGCCGGGGCTTGCTTCAAATGTCAGCTGCCAGGATATCGCGCGAACGAGTGTCCATCGGTCAAGTGCTACAACTGTGGCAAGCAGGGACATATGTCGCGCAGTTGTCCCGCAAAAGCAGCGAAGGAAGAGCCGTCGTGTTGTGTGTGTGGGACTCGTGGTGTAACGTTCCAGCAGTGCAGCAAATGCAAGGAGTTCCGCCTGTATTTGGAAAACCTCAATCAGGGAGGGAAAGCGACTTAAGTGGCGCGGCCCTCCCGCAGAGGAATTCAATTCGGAGTGCAGTTGGGCTCGTTCGAGGTGCTGTAACGAGTTTTGACAGCCTGACGAACGAGAGTCCGACGTCGGAGGCCGAGCCGAGAGAGACGGGCGAATTTCTTACGCCGAGTCATATGGCCGATGCTGATAAGCGGTGCCGATTCGCATCAAATTGTGCGGCAGATCGAAGTCGAGATTCGCTGCGCAAAGTTGATGAGATCGTGTCTTCGGCGCGTAGCACGGACACTCGCAAGTACGTAAGCATTGCCTTAGGTGGAAATCGCTACAGTGCTCTGCTCGATCCAGGGGCTACGTCCTCGTTGATGCACGAGAGAGTAGCTGAGCAATTTCGTACGCAGATGCGAGCTTGCGGTGTTTTTGTTCGTTCGGCCATGTGTGAAGTGTCGAAGGCGATTGGAACTTTGGCTGCAGACTTGAAGATCGAAGGTTTTCAGTCGCGTCTTAATTTCCGAGTGATGTCCATGCTCGACGAAGACGTCATACTTGGCATGGACTTTTGCCATGATTTTCACGTCGACACGAGGTGGAGACGAGGAGTATGGCGAGTGCGAGAAGGCCCGTGAAGGCCCTTCTTGTGCAATGATGGCCGAGCGGAGCGCGAAAGCTGCGCTGGCATCACTGTCACGAACGAAGAGCAGCTCGCCGAAGTTAATCGATTGGTCGAGGAAGTGCTGGCCCCGCAGACGAGGTCGGCCGACGGTCTACACTCGATGACCAACTTGGTTGAGCACCACATACGGCTCACGGACGAGACTCCGATCAAGCACAAGTTGCGCCGTATGACAGAGCCGATGCTGTGGGAAGCTCGCAACACGGTGACGAAATCGTACAAAGAGGGAATCATTGAGCCATCGGCCAGCGACTTTCGAAGCGCGCCGGTACTCGTGAAGAGTGACGGTGGCTACCGTATGTGCATCAACTTTCGCGACTTGAACGCGCGAACAGTCAAAGACGCCTACCCAAAGGCCAACATGGACATGATACTCGACAGACTGCGGAATGCGCGCTTCATTTCGACGATCGATCTGAAAGCTGCCTTTCTTCAGGTGCCGCTGAATAAAGAGAGCCGTAAATACACAGCTTTTGCTGTACCTGGTTCGGGTCTGTGGCAGTTCTTGCGGATGCCTTATGGATTATCGAATAGCCCATCGACGTTTTCTCGCCTCGTAGATGCTCTTTTTGGACCGGCGTACGAGCCGCACGTGTTTGCCTACCTCGACGATGTGATCTTCGTAACAGACACCTTTGCCGATCATTTGACGTGGCGGACGAGATCGTTTGTTTGCCCGATATGGGCTACATTTCCATTAATCGATTACGTTACATAGTGCGAACATTACGCGAGCCGCGTCATTTAAATGCTACCGCGATAATTTATTGTTACACTTGCATTAAAGTACGCAGTTTAGGAAGACATTTGGAAAATAACGGTTTCGGCGTATGTACGTACACGGGTACGCAGACGAATGATGACAATAGAGCAGCCATGGCGAGATGGATGACTGGTGAAAAGAAAATAATGATAGCCACCAGTGCGTTCGGATTGGGGGTGAATAATACGCGGACGACTCTCATCATACACTATGACATAACCGATTCTTTGAGCATGTATGTCCAAATGATTGGAAGATGTGGTCGCGCAGGACAACAATCTCGGGCCATATTTTTGTATAGTTTTGGGGATTTTCGGCAATGGAAACGTATGCTGAGCGAAAATGGTAATAAAAACAATGCCGGAACAAGAAAATGACATAACGTTGAAGGCCAAACAGTTATTTAGAAAAACTGAATTTTTCGACTTAATAGCGCTTTTGGAAAATCGAACGATGTGTGCTCATCAGTACATAGAATTGTATTATTCAAGCTCTGGGCACGTGGCGGTACCATGCGTCGACAACTGTTCCACCTGTATTGGTAACGCAAACGCTCCGTATATCGAGATATTGAATGCCATTACTGTGGTCCAAAACGCCATTGTAACTGTAGGCCCATTAAGCATGAATGATTTAATTAGATTGTTAGTCGCTGAGCAGCATACGTACAGTAGTCCTCCGGCACATTGCGAATGCCCTTCATACGGTGCGTATATGGGTTTGCCTAAAAGTATGGTGGTGCAACTTATTTTAGAGCTGATTCTACTTCGTTACATCGTGTACACCATCGACGATGATAATCAAGGTGAAGATCAATACGTCGATGACGATCAACAGAATTTCATGCGAATAATGACGTTGCGATGGAACGATTTAGCAGGTCATGCAACTGAACCGGTACGTCTGCGAATCGATACTCATGACTACTCCATATATCGATATAAACATTTCAAATTATGTCGTTTTCCGTAGATAATACGCCTTCATCTCATCGTGGACGCAAAGAGAAAGAATTGGAAGGCCTATGTGCACAACGTCACGTACACATTGATGTGGATGCAGTTGCGACGCTGGGCTGACGCGCGGCAAGAAAGCATCGAGGAACTCCGCAGAATATGGCCAATATACACTGTAATGCAACGTCAACCAACGTCCGAGCTTTCCATGCGTCAATTTTGCGGTTGTTTGCTTCGTGATTGTGATGACCTCCCCGAATGCCTTGTTATTTTAATGGACATTTGCATTCAGATGAATGCAATTTTTTTGGTGAGTTGGAATTTATTTCTTTGTGCTTACGTAAATTTGCTCAATATTATGTGTGCTTTTAGAATGATTACAATGGGTCCGAAATTATCACCGATGAACTTCTCGTGCAGATCGAGTTCATGAGAATGCACTTACATAACGATGTGGCACCTATTGAAGTCGTTGAAGCAAGAAGGCACAATCGCAGACGATTGGCAATCGCGATCGACCATTTGCACGCTGAAATGGAGTCTTGGTTACAAGCATCGAATCTCATCGAAAAAAATAATGCTTATATCAACGTTGGCGTGTTATTCACCGACATTTACTTACATGTGTGGTCGACGTATCGTGCGGCCATCGGGGAGTACAGTCGAGAAACGCATAGTACTAACTTTTCATTGAAGGACAAATTATTATTAATTAAATTATGTGCGTACGCGAGAATTCGTCATCGACATTTATATATATTTTATTTGTGTTTGCGCAAACAGCCTTGTATTCGTTACTCGTCGCTATAATACGATATTGGGCACAATTAAAAATGCGTGCGCATCGAAATATTTCGATTTGTTGTCACATTCGGAAAGAATGTATTGCGCAGAGTTTATAGCGGGAATGTAGTCATGCAAAAAATAAAATTATACTACCATTTCAATCGTCAGACTTATTCGTTGTACCTACCTTTCCATGTATGATCCCTTGATCGATATCGATAGCACATCATGTGATGCTAACGGATCAAGTGACCGTGTAGATATCGGTTGATTGCGCGTTCGTGTGTGGGTGACAGGAATCGGCGCGTCACGACGAGAGCTTCTACGCAAACATGCCAGTTGTTATGTTCTGATCCTAACTCTATCTTTGGAACGATCGTGAGCATTGCAACGTTGAATTGTGTTGTCAGAAATTCATGTATCGCCATTTTAGCTACATGTTAGCCTCAACGAGCTGTTTCACGTTGTGACCTATTATTCTACAAAAGTTTTCGATATTGGGTCACAGTGCATAATTACTTGGGAAAATAATTGTTGAATATCAGAAAATGACCTACTCCTGCGTATGCATATAGTAATCGGTTCGATGTTTTTAATTTGGTTTCACGATTGAGGTGGAGGGGTATTGACACAAATTACGCATGCGATAAATTTTTACGACCAGTTTTATTAATTTTAACATATGCGATATATCGGTCATCTATTCAATTGATTTTACATTTTATCGTCGTTATTGACAATAACGGCGTGATTATCTCTTATTTTTCCAGACACGCAAATAGTGATTTCAGCCAAACTTTTGTTGATCTCCTGAACGGATTGATCGATGTCGGATGTAAGAGGCGCAGCATCTTTATCGCAAAACGGCGACAAATTCATCGGCGGCAATTTTGGCAGCGGAATTGGTGTTCCGTCATTACCAACCCGTTGAAACTCACGTGCAGCTCGTGATTCGGAGAGCAGCAAAAGTTCTTCGTTCTCGTCTTTGCTCTCGGCCAGTTCAGCAGCGTCCACGTTTTCCACACTGAAATAAAAAATTGAATTTTAATTAAGTTTATGTGGTGTGGTTGGTGAGTGCACGAGGCACACTTACGATTTATAATAGTCGTCACCGGTCTGCACGAATTTGTGAAATTTTGAAGAGATAGAACGCCCCATTGTCCAATCGTCGTAAAACACGGGAGGCACAAAAAAGTTCGCTATGGTTTGGAATTCCACATGTAAGTTATCTGCAAGATCATCAATATTTAATTGTTAAAGTTATATGCTATCGAAGATAAGTAACAAGTAGCACCAAAAAGTATTTCAGATCGTTTGGAACTGTCACTGACTGAGTATATATCTATATAAATTGTATTAATATAATGTATACATTGCGCGGTAAGTAGGTGTCGTACGGTCCATTTGTTAAGTAATATCGTCCTGCTTCATATGATGAGTGTATATGGCATGACCTATTATCGATAGGCTCGATAGGTTGTTAGGTCACTGTGCGAAATTGCACGTCGATGACATGACATGATCATCGAACATGAGATTGATATTTACGTAAATGATTGACGAGATACAAAATATGTATGTAACGCGGCATATCTATTGGTGCGTTGCAGCACCTCACAAAAAAGCTAATGTCGATCGCGATGAATGTAGTATTATAATTCAAATTTCACTTACCCCGAATGATTTTAAATTGGTTTATTATTGGGCCATTCCGTTGTTCAAGAAGGTCGTGCCATTTTCCAAACATGTCCACCCTAACGTTATCACAGCTCCAAAGAAGGGAAAGTGCGGATATCGCGAAAGATACACAAATAAACTCTATGTCTTCCTCCGTGTCTGCGATACGCCAATACGACGGATGTGTATGCAAAAATTCGCATAGATGCAACCATTTTACGGCGTCGTTTGTGTTTATCTTCAGCATGTTGAACGGAGAGCAATCGCGGAGACAATGCGGCTACCGGCGGCATTCGCGATGACAATGCGGCGACTCCCGCAGCGATAGCGGGTCTACGGCGAAGGAGTGCCGTGTGCAGCAGCTACCGCTGAAAAGGAGCGAGTACAGTGGATTAGAAAACTATGTCATTTCCGCCGGGTAATGGGTTGGTATTGCGGCTTTTCGTTGTATGTATATATGCATGATACAATTTACGTGGGAGCGACAAGAACGGACATAGATGCGCGTAGACAACGTGAGTCAAGAGACAACAGGTCCAATAATACGAAAAATATAAGGATATTAATTATATGTATGACCTAGTAGTGTATGAAATATATGATACTAGGGCACACACAAAAATAAAATTTTCAAAATGAATATACTGATCGCTCCTTAGATCTTGGATATCTTGTATTGAACGTTGAGAATCGCGTTATATGTTCAAATAATTTTATTTTTTGATGCTGTTGCGAACTCGCTCCGCTCGTCAGGAGAGGGGTGTGGAAGGAAGGTAGGGGTGTTGTAAAAAAAACGCGTGCGATAAATGTTTTAGAACACAGTTTTAATGATCATTAACATAGCGGTATATTGTACATCTATAAGATTAATTTTACAATTCATTGTCGCTATCAACAATGACGGCTCGAACACCCCTTCTTTTTCCGGCCACGCAAATGCTCATTTCAGCCAAGCTTTTGTTGATATCCTGGACCGTTTGATCGCTGTCGGAAGTATGTACGACATCATTATCGTAAAACGACGAGGAATTCATCGGCGGCAATACTGGTATCGGAGTCGGAGTTCTAACATTGCCTGCCCGTTGAAACTCGTGTGCAACTCGAGATTCCGAGAGTAACGAAAGTTCTTCGTCGTTGTCTTTGCTCTCAGCCAGTTCTGCAGCGTCCACGTCTTCCACACTGGAATGAAAAATTAAATTTTAATTACGTTTATGCGATGTTATTGGTTATTGCATGAGGCATACTTACGATTGATAATAGTCGTTATCGTCGGATTCCTTGCTTTCCACCCACAGAGAATCCATGAACCGGATATCGAAGTTTTGCTCGTCGTATTCGACCGACGGCATCTTCCATACCGACCCCAAATGTTCTGGATTAGGTGGTGCTGTTGGTGGAAAGTAGGCTGCCTTAACGTACCACGGTTCCGATTTTGTTTCCTCCGGTGTTGGGTACATGACCATATACCCCGTGTCGTACCCTAAACCTGGGCCGACTTGCAACTGTGCCCTATATGGCACCATCACGGGCAATTGCCATGCCTCCTTGTAGGTGAGTTGGCAAAAAAAAAATACCGATGAAGTTACATCGTGCTCATTATCGAGTCCAAATGCTGACGGATATGAAACAATGGTCTGCAGTTCCGCTCTTGTTTGAATGTTGTGACATAATGATTTGGCACAAGTAAGTTCACGTTTTGTTAATGCTCTCGGGTATGGCAATCTTTTCAGCTTGTCGTCCGACATTCTGTCCAAGAATCCGTTGTGTTCATCGTGTTGCATGATCAGGACGTGTATAATGTGGCCGAGTAGCACTTCGGACAGTGGCTCACCTTCCCTCATTATTGTCCAAGCTTGTTCCACCAAATTGTCGACCCCGAATCTCCAGTTCAATTTCATTCTGAAAATGAATGATAATTATTGTTGACATGAATACACGAGATTGAAGATGATTGACTCAACAAAAATCAAATCTACATTTACTGGCATAAGAAAGTATTGGTGGGATGATAATTTGAAAGGCTACAGTTTGACTGACGTGCTGTGGAAACTGGGTTAGGTCTGGTGTCAAAAAACCATCGAAAATCGGGTTTAAGGCTTGCAAAGAGGGGGAACAATGATATCTGGCTCGTAAGCGCTGCCACAGTAAGATGAGACGGTCTCATTGCCCTCCCCGACTCGTTCAGACAACGCGCGAGCGCGCGCCACCCCCATAGGTACAAGTCCTTTATCAGTCTCTCGGATGGCGTGACCCAGTAACGGTAGCGTACATAGGTTGCTAGGTCACACCATCGAAAATCGGGGTTAAGGCTTGCAAAGAGGGGGAACGATGATATCTGGCTCGTAAGCGCTGCCACAGTAAGATGAGACGGTCAAGGTGCCCTCCCCGGCTCGTTCAGGCAACGCGCGAGCGCCCGCCACGCCGATACGTACAAGTCTTTTATACCCCCTTTCTAATGGCATGACCCAATAACGGCAGTGTACATGGGTTACTAGGTCACAAGAAAGAATATGGACATGCTCCGAAACGAAGCCGGCACTCAAGATTTACACTCTCTCTTTCATTCGCTCCCTCTCTCTCTCTCTTTCTCTCTATTCGTTTTTATAATGAAAACAAAATTTCTTACCTATCGCAAACAACCTTCGCCAACATGTATGTCGATGATAACGCATATGGCGTAATCCAAGGCGAGTGCCACCCCTGTATCCGATTCAGCAAGTACTGGACGCTCCGCGTGCTAATTCGTCGTAACGATTTGCGATGATGGGCTATTATCTTCTCACTTTTGTCGCACGGTAACGACTTTACCGCTACTGCAGGCAGCTTCTTGCAGTATGCATGTGCAATAACGATGAAGTCGTCCGGTTCCAGCGACCGTAGCACGTCCACCGTCGCAAAATGGTACGGAGCGAGCACAAATTGCAAGGTTTTTGCGACTTTATAAACCGCGCAAGGCTTATTGTTTAAAAAACACTTTGTAAATTTAGGACTGACCGTATCCACGTTTTCAAATGTGGGTTCGCTAGCCACGTAATCCAAACCTACTCCAGGGTGGGTCATGATTGCACCGAAAAATTCTAAATTTTCACTCCTGAAATGCGATAACCCAACGTTACTGGAGACACGTCCGAATATGAATGCCGCTTGAGTTTTACTGCTGCGACATTACAGCGGCAGTACAATGTCGCGCCCCCTCTCTATAACTAAAAAGTTCTCGTCGTTCGAATTTTTAAATTGGACGGTTACAGGCCATGGGGGTTGTTGCATTTTGTAGCCAATAAAACCGTGAGGGATTTATTGTTCCGTTAATGAAAATAATATTTACCGACATCCAATGCATTGTGCAAATTTTACTTGTAACACAACAATTTCATACGGCGATCGTCATTGAATTGTCAAACGAAAATTTGAAATAATTTTGGCGTTGGAGTTGCAATTCATTTGTGCGTGTTTATTTTTCCATTGGTACTGTTTGTCGATAAAGACAATTCTCGGAAACATCCAAGTGCGTGTGTTTTGTTTCGTTATAGTCGAATAGTGCACGTTCGAACTTTTGACTTTGGCACGCATAGGGGGCGGTGATAACGTTGTATACATTTTTGCATGATCTACTATCTGTGTATATGATGCGCTTTTTACGCAGCTAGCAGAACGTCATTTGCAAGAAACGGTTACGCATAGCAACGCCGTGTCGCGACAGTGTTCTGTATTTTGTAATATTCGGTTAGCGGCTCATTTATTTTTCGTTCGCGAGTGCGTGCAGAAGCACAAAATTTTTAAGTGTTGTGTTGAACAATATCGAGGCGTTATGGCTGGATGTGGACGGGGTTACAAACGTCGTAGAAGAGGTGGTGCCGGCGACTCTGCTGCAGGTCAAAACGCGACGTCTACGACACCCCTTGGCCGAGGACGAGGCCGTGGACAATTGACTCCGCCTGTTACACGGTCGCTTCGACCTGGCGTTGCTGGCCGGGCAGTCGCAGGATCTTCCGTCCAGGCCAGTGTACCGACAACAGCCACGAACACAGTGCCTACTCCTGCAGTTTTGCCTAACTTGCCGCGTGTCAGCAAAAAAGTTAAAGCCGTCCCGCCAGCAAAAGCTGGTAGCAGCAAGTCGCCAGTAGCGAACCCTGTACGACCTGCTGCATACACCGTCGCAGCGGAGCCTTTGCATGTGCCGCAAGTCGCTTCTGCGAGCTTGAAAGTGACGCCGCTCTTTCCTGCTGAAGACGCAAACGCTTTACGGCCAGCTGGAAATGCCTTGGCAAAGTCCTCGCGTGCGCCGCACGTTTCTCCAAGGAGTAATCTTGGCACGGGTAAACGGGGAGCTCCGTCAACTTCCCAGACAATTGCAAAAGCGGCGGTGTCCAGCTCGCATAAGTCATCGACCGGGCCAGCCAAAGCTTCATCGACCAGGCCAGCCATAAAAGTTTCGACCGGTCCAGCCGAAAAAGCTCGCGCCGATCGGGACGGCGGTAACGACGAAACCCGACACGATGACGATCACGAAGCTGACGGTGAGGAGAAGGTTCACGTCGGCAGAGCCAAAGCTGGGCGAGCTCTCACGGAAACAGGAATTAGCCCATACTTTCGTATAGGCTACCTGTATACCTATCCGCTGAGAGCATATCGCATTGCCGAGGCTCTGCGTCGTGTGTTCGGTCCGTACCATTGGGTGACTCTGGCCACCATTAACCGATTGACGGACAACGAAACCAGGGAAATTTCGAACGCTTACACAAAGCGATTACCCCAAATTGCGATCGAAAGATTACCTGACACCATCGACGAACGTGATCCTCTCGTCGCCGATCACCGCGTCGACCTGAAGAATCTCTCTGCGAAGAGCGTGTCAACACTCGTCAGGCAAGTTCGAGGCTGCTATGTACCATGGATCAGTGTGTACATGCTTTCGACGACGTACCTGATTGTGAAGGCATTGATAGAATGGTGAGTAAATTTTCTGTTATATAATTACGATCTCGAGTGCAAGCACGATTAACGTCTTTCCCGAAAAGCTTTTATCTCGTGACCTATTACCCTCTTAACGCTACCGTTACTAGGTCAGGCCGAGGAAAAAACCGGGGACGAAGAGCGATTTTCAGATCTTTTCTCAGCGTGTCCTATTAGCCTATGAGTCATACTGTTTCTAGGTCACGCCTGAATATTTGGCTTGATCGAAAGTACATTTGCGACAACGCGACTCGACACTTATTCCCGATTTCAATTTTTTTTTTTTATGTACATATTCATGCATGAGCGAATAAATTCACGTTGGCCTAGACGTGGATTCACCGTCATTTGGTGCGAATTATTTGTCGGAACATAAACTTTTTACGTGTCGATATTCATTCGTTAGTCTAATGATTTTGGTTTTTGTTGCAGGGACGCGAGACGCCGTCAGCGAACACTTGCCAACGATGTGGTTGCGCATCTTGAGATGGCACTGGGGAAAATAAAAATTGGGGAATCACTGAGTTTGACCGAGCTCAATTGCATCGTGCATATTCTCATAATGGGCAAAGATGAGATGGGTCATTTGCCTGAGAATAAAAAGCTCGTCACGTACAGATATCCTCGTCGTCTCACCAAAACAGAGCTCCTGAAAGTACGCAGCCAGTGCAAGGGGCCGAAGGTCAGAGCCGAATTCATGGCACTGGCTTCGTACCCGGCATTCTATGGTATGTACGACGAGCGTGACATCGGTGTATCTTGTTTCCACTTCGTCTCACGCATCTACAGTAGTCCTTGGCGTCGTCCTGTCATTGCGCCCTACAGAGCACAAGTATTACGCGGACCTGCAGTGTCGATAGATCGTGGCTTAATGGCTGCCGATTTCATCAAGGATCGTGAGAACGTCATCAGAAAAAGCGGAAACAAAGTTCCTGGCGATAAAATGATATATAAAATTCGCCCGTCCAAGAGTCGCGCCGAACCGTTCAAGCCGGAAATACCGATCTTGGACGATGAAAACCCAAATGTCCTTTTTCCCGACGAAATCGAGATCGACGAAGTGCCGCAAATGGAAGACCCACATTGTGACGACGAGACCGACACGGAGGACGTTGTTATCAGGTAATATTATAACCTTATATGTTTATATTACAATTTTTTATGCTTGAAATTTTTGTAAAATTCATTTATTGTCCAACAGTCCCGATGAGAACAAAGAGACGGCGGAGACCGACGACGAGAGCGGCGACGAGGGTGACGATGCAGGTGGCGAGGCGAGGGAACAAGATGATTTAGTAAATGATAACGTTCCGCAACCCAATCCAACGCATCAAGAGAGCGAGCCGCTCGTACCACCTGTAAAAAAGCCTCCCCTCACGCTCAAATCTGTATTGGACAAGTTCCGCATAAAAAAGTCGAAGAGGATACCTGAGCTGCGCGCCGCACCTGCAAAATCGTCAGAGTTACCAATTGACGTTCTCGCGAATACTGCAGATGACACAAGAAAACGGCAGCGTTCGGGTTCAAATTCGGACCGAGAAGCACCATCCGACTTCTCTCGTGATCTGGATCCTTTGCCGAGGTCCAGTACGCCCCTGCCCGTTACATTTACACCCGGTGACGACGACGATTATCCGTCTTTGAGCTATAGCCCCATACCACGTGGCGGAAGTTCGCCGAAAGATATGCGGGCACTAAAGCGTCGGAAGACGGACTCACCCAGGAATAGTCCATCCCCTACTGCGGGAAAAACTGTTGATACGCAGGGGACCGACAACGTGGCAGAAATTGGCGATACCCAAAGGTAAATTGAACCCATTAATCGCACTCGATTCTATGATTCTCGATGCTGTGACCTAGTAACCCATGTAGGCTACCGTTACTGGGTCACGCCATCCGAGAGACTGGTAGAGTACTAGTACTTAGCGACATCGCGCGCGCTCGCGCGTTGGTTGAACGAGCCGGAGATGGGAACTTTTTCTGTAATTTATTGTCTTTTTATATTTAAATTTTTTTTTTTTTCTAGCAACGCGAGTTCGCCAAAAGTATTGGGTCAAAAATCGGTCCGTCAGTATAGTGCTGACCGGAAGACACATACTTTTGAGAAGCCCTCAACGTCATCCCAGGGACAGTCGTCCACCGGTGCTGCAGCAAGACCGACTCGACGCAAATTATTCGTCACGCGGGATCAGGAGGATGCAGAATTGGTAGCTGCCTCAGCGTTTAGTGTTCGCGCTCGAAAGGGGGAACCGTACGAGGATGCCAACTGCATCCGTCCTCGCGACGATGGGATTGACCCCTTCGCTTTCTCGGTATCGTCGCCTCCGAGAGTTGGTGTGACCCGTGGGTATACACGTAGTATACAGCAAGTAGCGTTGAATCCATTCCAGGACGTGCCAGACGGCAGCCTAATCAAGGTTAAATTCAAATCTACTTGCTACTGGCCAGCGATACTCGTCGGTCCACCGAATGCCGCACGTGGTATATACGCCAAGTATTACCGCATAAGATTCCTCGCCCCCGCTTCCAATGGCACTGCTACCTTAGGAAAGGAGACTTTGCCCATGGACAAAGTATTCATGAAAAATTGGATTCCGTCTGAAATTGAAAAGGATTGTTTGGAAAATTGGCCAATCAACGTCCAGAAGCTGTTGCCTTTGAATTTAAAGGACTCGCAAGCAAAGGAAAATTGTTATCCGACGATTCTTGCGATGAAAAAGTCAAAACTCATCAACGATGCCTATGAGCCGGTGAGCTACGAGGAATTTTTGCAATGGATACGCAGCCGCCCTACATGTCCTGCTTCTCTCAAGCCGTCGAAAAATGCCAAGGGTGGGAAAGATGGTAAGGGTGGTAAGGGTGGTAAGGGCAAAGGCAAAGTTAACAACAATGAAAACGATTGAAATAAAGTCCATAGTCAACCGATAAATAACTTATGTATATAGATCTATAATAAATATGATTTAGAAAATCAAAAAAACTGTATATATACAATTATTTCAATGTTACCCTTATAATATAATACAATATAATAAGTTTGTGATCGCTCGTGAGCCAGATATCATTGTTCCCCCTCTTTGCAAGCCTTAAACCCGATTTTCGATAATGTGACCTAGCAACCTATGTACGCTACCGTTACTGGATCACGCCATCCAAAAGGCAGGTAAGGGGACTTGTACGTATCGGCGTGGCAAGTGCTTCGCGTATGGGTTGAACGAGCCGGAGGGGGGAACGTGACCGTCTCATCTTACTGTGGCAGCGCTTACGAGCCAGATATCATCGTTCCCCCTCTTTGCAAGCCTTAACCCCGATTTTCGATGGTGTGACCTAGCAACCTATGTACGCTACCGTTACTGGGTCACGCCATCGAAAAGCCTGGTAAGGGGACTTGTACTTATCGGCGTGGCGCGCGCTCGCGCGTTACCCGAACGAGCCGGGGAGGGCAGCTTGACCGTCTCATCTTACTGTGGCAGCGCTTACGAGCCAGATATCATCGTTCCCCCTCTTTGCAAGCCTTAACCCCGATTTTCGATGGTGTGACCTAGCAACCTATGTACGCTACCGTTACTGGGTCACGCCATCGAAAAGGCTGGTAAGGGGACCAAAAGCGAATCGATGCTTGTTAAAACAAAAAAAGTGTTTTTTAAATCGCAACTGTTTCATGTTGAGTTTAGGCGCGAACTTCAAAATCGTTTGAATATATAAATGAAATTATTATATGCAAAACCTGGAATTACACTTACCTAATTTACTTTAAATATCAACTTTGAACTCACTGCATTAGAATATTAAAAGTAATTTTTTTGCCGAATTCATTCACGCTTGATTATAGCGCATGTGTAGAGGTTATGCGGTTCACTCTCGGTTGCCGAGCGGATGGAATGATTTCTTAAAAATGCAACAACTCTAGTTTTAATAAAGATATTTGAAAAAATGAGTAATATTTAAAAACTAGAACAAATTTACAATTTACTCATACATAATTATGTGCGATTTTCTTTTGCCAAGGGTTCGATGTCGACTTATAAACTAATAGCAAGCTAGAAAAAGATAAAACTGATACTTTTAATCCCGCTTGCTTCCTTGTAATTGTTTAATCCATATTTTTATTTGCATAAAATTAAAGTACAGATCGATACCTTTAAAATGAGTACCTTACAGTTGGAAAAATATTGGTTATTGGCCGATCTATGGACGCGGTAGTCCGAGCGCTGCGCACCGACCTTATCCGGTATCGTTATTTTTTACTATTTTAACGATATCTCCGGTTCTATTGGTCGTATCAAGACGAATAAAAAAAGAAAATTTTTTTCTTTTTGTGTACAATAAAATGAAAAAAAATTGTTTTGGTAAAAGTTCAATGGTTTAGGAGTTATAGCCGTATAAACAATTAATTTTTTATAACAAATTACTCGACCATCTGAGCGAGGTGAGAGTTAAAAATTCGGATTCAGGTCAAAATACGTAGAAAAACACTTGTTTTTTTGTGGGACCTGTCAATGCATACAAAACCCCCTCAGCGCCTAGACTAAGATGCAATCGTGATCAAAGCGAAGTAATGCCTAACGGCGGTTCCCGCGGGGATGGAACAAAGGGAAACCGACGTGGATGTATGTACATACACTATGTACCCTAAATCAATATGTTACACTCTCACTTCTCTTGTTACATTTTACCCAATGTAAACTTCTATTTTCACTTGCTGCTAAATAAAATATATTAATACATCAAAAAAAAAAAAAACACAGATGCAAGCACGGTTTCACACACAGATACACACACAATTTCACACACAGATGCAAGCACGGTTTCACACATAGACACACACACAGTTTCACACACAGATTCACAAACAGTCACTCAATCAAATACGCAAACACATATACAGACACTGTGTGATAAAGCAATGGCTGACACATCTCTCACAGCTCAAGCCAAAAAATACGTCGCGGGTTATTTAATTTACAAATTAAAAAAAACCGCTGCCAATGTATTGGCAAGTAGCTTCCTCACATTTTTTTTTTAACTTATATTAATATCATCTTTTCAATCAATGTTTAGACTTCGAGCTGAGCAGACGTGTTTATGTCAGATCTCGAATTCATAGTAAACATTACGTTTAAAGTAGTAATCTCATATACAACCGTTCAACTAAAGTGTAGTGAAATAAAAGCAAAATAATTAATCTGCAATGGCAGATAAAGTGGATAAGAATGCCACTGAAGCTGCCAGTGCAGACAGGTCATTTAAAACCATTACCAGGAAAAGGAAAAATACCAGTCCTGATAAGAAAAGTTTTAAACAAATTAAGAAACAAACATCAGTCAAGAACTGGCTGTCTATGCCAGTAACAACGAAAACTTGTTCCTGCCTTTGCAGGACCTGAGAGAAGACCTTACCAAAGAAATGATGGACGAGAAAGAAGACAATGAGGATGCAACAGAGAGTAATCCAGTTGTCAAAAACGATAAGCCACCACCGATATTCGTTAACGGAGTCCAAAACGTAAATCCCTTAAAAATTAAATTAAATGAAATAGCCGGAAACGATTTTTACATTAAAATCCTCAATAACAACTCGGTTAAAGTACAATTCATGGTCGAAAATCACTATAAAGCCGCGATCGAAATGCTAAAAAAGAATAACACGGAATTTCACACTTATCAGTGCAAAAGCCAGAAGGGCTTTAAAGCCGTACTACGAAGTATGCACCCTTCAGTAGAAATAGTCGATCTAAAAAATGCCATCGAAGAGTACGGTCTATAGGTACTCGGTGATGAAAATTTCTAACGTTAGACACTCTATGACAAAAAACCCTCTTCCTCTTTTCTTCGTGGAACTAAAAATAAATATGAACAATAAAAATATACGAAATAAACCGACTCTTAAATACAGTAGTTAGCTTCGAGCCACCGCGTAAAAGCCGAGATATTCCCCAATGTATGAAGTGCCAAGAGTACGGTCATACTAAAAATTATTGTAACAATCAGCCTGTCTGCGTTAAATGCGCTAAAAATCACTTAACAAGCGACTGTCCAATTAAAGAAAAAAAAGAAGTCATTTGCGCCAATTGCCAAGGAAACCATCCGGCCAGCTATAAAGGCTGTATCGTTCGTAAGCAGCTGTTACAAAAATTAAATCCAGCCCTTCGCGAAAAGAAACTCGATTATCAAAATAATTCTTTTAAACAAACTCAGTTTAGAAACACTATTCCAAACGTCTCATTCGCACAAGCTGTAACTGGGTTACCAGGTCAATCACCCGAAGATCATCAACATACAATTCCTGAGGTAATGGCTATCGCTGAAAGCAATAACAACAACATCGAAAGTAATAATAATAATAACTCTATACTCAAGCTAGAAAATATGATGTCACAACTCATGTCTACTATGAAAGTTATGCTAGAACTGTTAACTAAACTCATCAATAAATTATAAATGCCTGTTCGCGAAAAATTTACCATCGCAGCATGGAATGCCAACGGACTCGCTGAGCGTAGCCTAGAATTAAAATCATTTTTAACAAGAAAAAACATAGACATTATGCTCATTTCAGAAACTCATTTCACTAATAAAACGTATCTCAAAATTCCAAACTACATCATATACGACACGCAACATCCTAGTGGCAGGGCGCATGGTGGCACGGCCCTCATAATCAAATCATCTATAAAACACTTTGAACTCGAAAAAAACACGGATGATTATTTACAGGCTACAAGCGTAACAGCTGAATCATCTAAAGGTCCCATCACATTCTCAGCTATCTACTGTCCACCAAGTCGTAATATCAAACAAGATCAATTCACAACATTCTTTAAAAAACTAGGCTCTCGGTTCATTGCGGGTGGTGACTATAATGCGAAACACCCCTCATGGGGCTCTCGATCTGTAACTCCTTCTCCTCGTGGCAGACAGCTGTACGACTCAATACAAGAAAACCACCTAATCACCGCCTCATCTGGTGAACCATCGTACTGGCCATCTGATTTATCAAAAAAACCTGATCTCATTGACTTTTTCATCGCCAAAGGCATATCGACTCACTATCTCTCTGTACAGTCCAGTCTTGAATTAACTTCTGATCACTCGCCAATTATACTCGAACTGTGCGCCGAAGCCATAAAAAATACTAACTCGGATTTTTTGGAAATAAAACAACTAACTGGTCAACTTACAAAGATTACATTGATCACAACCTCTCATGCAAAATACCATTAAAAACTTGTAACGATGTCGATGCTGCGATCGAAAATCTCAATATTCTAATCCATAAAGCAATACTTTTCTCAACTCCTCCTACTAAACCTGCCCGAAAAATGGAAAATTTATCTACAGAAATACTAAATAAAATAAGCGAAAAACGTAAACTTAAAAACTGGCAAATTACGCGTAACAAGGAAAATAAAACTCGTTTAAACAATTCAATAAAACAACTTAAAAAAATCCTTCGCGAAGATAAAAACTCTAAAATTAACTACTACCTGCAAAACCTCACCCCAACGGCGTCAACGGATTACTCTCTATGGAAAGCCACCAAGAAATTGAAGCTCACCCAGCAATTTATTCCGCCCATCAGGACAATGGGTAAATGGGCCAGAAGTGATCAAGAAAAAGCCGAAAACTTTGCTGAATATCTAAGCAAGGTTTTTGATACACCACCGAGACAAATTACGGGAGAGAAGAAGAAATATTGTTGCAAGACCAACGTCCTTTGTTCGAGGAGTTACAAATGAAGTATGCCAGCTTACACGAAATTCAAGGTCTTATCGGAAACTTAAAAAATCGAAAATCTCCAGGATATGATGGAATCAATAGTAGAACAATAAAAGAACTACCACCAAAAGCAGTCAGATATTTAACTATACTTATAAACGCATGCTTAAGACTGAAGTATTTTCCCAGCCAGTGGAAAGTCGCGCAAATTATGATTCTGAAACCAGGAAAATCTCCTGAACAAACAACATCTTACCGACCTATCAGTTTGTTACCCATCTGTTCTAAACTTTGTGAAAAAGTCATACTCAGCAGACTCAAGCCGTTACTACTGGATAGAAAATTAATCCCAGAACATCAATTTGGTTTCCGTGAAAATCATTCTACCATTGAACAAGTGAACAGAATTGTAGTAAACATTCGAAGAGCTTTCGAAAGGAAGCAATACTGCTCAGCTATCTGGACGTGGCTCAAGCTTTTGACAAGGTCTGGCACACAGGTCTACTGTATAAAATCAAGAAAAATCTTCCGGAAGGCCTCTATCAGATACTGAAATCATACCTGGAAAAGCGAACGTTCCGAGTGAAAGTTAATAACGAAGTAACCGAACTCCACGATATTCATGCTGGTGTTCCTCAGGGCAGTGTTCTCGGGCCAACCTTATATCTACTGTACACATCAGACATTCCATCTTCAAATACTACGACAACAGCTACGTATGCGGACGATACCGCATTACTTTGCTCTAATCCTGACCCAGTTCTCGCCTCAACAAACCTACAAGAACACCTATCCAAAGTGGAACACTGGTTCAATGACTGGAGAATCAAGATCAATGAAAATAAGTCGGTGCACATTACCTTCTCTCTTCGTAAGGAAACGTGTCCTACTGTATTTATAAACAAAACCCCAGTGGCGCAATCTACAGAAGTTAAATATCTTGGGATGCACTTGGATCGAAGACTCACCTGGAGGACACACATATGGACCAAAAGAAAACAACTCAGCCTACAGCTCAGAAAACTGTACTGGCTACTCGGAAGAAATTCAGTCCTAATTCTAGAAAACAAAATACTCCTGTATAAAAGTATTCTAAAACCAATATGGACGTATGGAATTCAACTGTGGGGTGCAGCTGCCAAATCCAATCTAGAAGTAATTGAAAGATTTCAATCGAAAGTACTCAGGACCATAGTAAATGCCCCGTGGTACGTTACAAATGAAGTTATTAGACGCGATCTGGAGACCCCATCGATAAGAGAGGATACAAAGATTCTCCTCCCTCTACAAAAATCGGTTGAAATATCACCCAAATATCTTAGCTGCTCAACTCAATAACGTATCCTTTGAAGGATCAAGATTGAAAAAGCACATCTACTTGTAAAAAAAAAAAAATTGTATTGTCCATAAGGGCCCTTGTCACTGGACGTAGGCCCACACCCGTTATTCTATCCTCTGTTCGAAGTGTTTGCCTATTGTCTTGAAATGTAGACAGATTGCAAATAAAAAAAATTAAATAAAAAAAAAATATCATCTTTTCTTACTTATTCACATAACCGTTTTAATCAATCTAGTCAATTTTTCCAAGTATAGTCAATTTTGACCCGTTATATGTATAACAGCATTGAATTTTTTTCTTCGTTTTCCACTGAATCGAATTTTCTGGCTTTATCCTTACATCATTTTTTTCAGCTATACTTATAAACACATATATTTTCTAAAAAAACGAAATTCTCCCGCAGAAAAAATTCCCGAAAAAAAAATTTTAAAATATCGAAAAAAATTCAGCTTTCTTCGTCTATTCACTAAATCGAATATTCTGGCTTCATCCTTACATCATTTTTTTTTCAGTTATACTTATAATAGTCTAGGGGTCAGTGGGTCCACCGTGGCCACGGTTTGTTTGATGGGTGCACCAAAGTTTTTCTTACGTATTTTGGGCCGCTAAAACCGAATTTCGATGGTGCATGTCAGTAAAGTTGTTAATAAAAAAGTTATAAACAAATAATTTTGCAATAACCATAATGTTAAATTTTTTGGAACAAAAACATGTTTTTTAGCCTTTTTGGGCCATTTTAAACAAAAAAGTACTCTTGGCATCGTATATCTAATGCCTTTTTCGTATATCTTCGCTGATAGACCATTGCTTATAAGTATGTGCACGGATAATGGCGTACACGACGCTCGCTCGCGCGTGCCATATGTGTATTCTCGTGCATTCGTTCTTAAAAATTTTAATGAAAGAACGGCAATTTTGATGTAAAGATTTATCTAAAAAAAAAAAAAATTTTTTTTTTAATTTTGAAAATCAAAAAAAACAATTTTTTTCTTCATTTATCGCTTATCAATTTTCAGGCTTCATCCTTACATCATAACGAACAAAATAAGTCCTCCCGCCGTCACGATACGTTCTATCCTTATCGAGAAATCACGATACACACAAAAATTTTTTTTTTAATTTTTTAAAAATCGAAAAAAAATTTTTTTTCTTCTTTTATCGCTAAATCAAGTTTTCTGGCTTCATCCTACATCACAACGAACAAAAAAGCCCGCCCCGTTACCATACGTGCTACCGTTATCGAGGAATCACTCTGCACAGACATACAGCCGCACACACACATACACACACACACATACACGCACACACACACATACATACCAACATGTGTCAGAAATTCGATCTAGTATATAGAAATATCATTGAATATACCCTACGAGGATTATATACGAAAGTCAAAATGGGGCCCATCACAAAGCTTCCTCTATAAGGAAGCAAAAAATACCCTGATTGCTCTGAATGTCCTTTAAAGTATTCCGAACACGATATAATTAAACTCACTTCATTAGACACTCCAATATTTTTTAGAGCATACCCTTCACTTCAAAGCGACATTTGTGGCAGTTTACAGGTTCCTTCAGATTCATTTTTCAAGTTCATTTGTGAAGCTTATGAAATTTTTCAATCAGAATTTTCTAAAAATCCTTCGAGAAAAAATATTTCCTTCTTTTTAATTTTTTTACTTCACAAATACGCTCTCGAAAATTATCCTGAATTTTTCGTTCATGGTGAAGATAATTATGAACACCAACGCTTTATAATAGAAGCATTTGTTTATCTTCATCTTAGAAGTTCAGCGCAATGGATAAGCCGGGAGCATCGCGACAATCCTAAAAAAAGAAAATCTATGGGAACTTCTATTGATAAACATGGGAAATTGCCAAAACTTTGTGGCGTATAACGCTTAGTTTTTTTATTAATATTTTATCATTATTATTATTATTATTATTCATTTATCCTTTCCCCAAAATTTTATTGTAATGATTTTTTAAATTTATCGGCTCTATTTCATTTCTAGAATTTTTAAATATACTTTTTGCATTAGTAGTTTTGTATGATTTTAATTAGTTAGTTTGCCCGATGTCAAAGAGATTTAAAAAAATGATTCATGTAAAATTTTAATTCACCTATCCCATCCCATCCTGATGGAAATGTTTTGCTACCTTTCCGTTCGGTTTCCATCGAAAATTATAGTTGCATCAAATAATATTTTTTTTATTCTAATTAATAATTAAGTTTGCTTTTCCATAAATTCATTAACTAAAATGCGATGTGACTGTAATTAACCAAGTGCAAAACTAACAATACGAATGAAAAAAAATAAAACCATACAAAAAATATATTCTATGATATTTTTACAGCAAGTCGACTCGATATTTTACCTCTCTATATTTATCAATATATGTATTTGTAGCACATGGTGTTGAATTATCGATTTATATTTTTAAAACATTCATATACCAAGGGTAATTCAAATGAGCAGTTTAGATTGATCGGGTAACATTGTCGTGTGGTCATGCAGCTAGCGCGCTGGCCTACGGCCCCGACGGTTCGAGTTCGATTACCGGCTCGGGCAGACTTTTTTCGTTTCTTTTAGATTTTCGACGCTCGCGCCACCAACCTCTGGGGTAACAGAACTAAAAAGTCGGCGTCAATCCAGCATAGGGCTTTGGACTTCTATTTGTAAGTATCTATATTCTTTGACCAGACGTACCTGGAGGTAGTATGGTTTAGGGGAGGGGTATGTGACGCGATGGCCGCGTCGTGGCCTCGCATATGCAAGCAGCGACTTGAGTCGCGCCGGCGATACAGTCATCGATGATGTGTGTGTGTGTGCGGCTTGGAGCGCGCGAGTTTCGAGAGAGTGTGTGTATATGTATGAGCGAGCTGAGCTCTGCTTTCATATGTATTTATAAAAAGATTAGAAAAATAGTTACTTGAAGGAATTGGTACTTTGTATTATATTAAAATTTCTAGGAATGAAATAACATATTTTAATCGGATAAATGAATTTTTTTGAACGAAAAAAATGCATAATGTTTATCTGACCATTATAATTGAATTATATAATTTTAATTATCAGTCAAAATCACCATAAAAAATCGAAATTAAATTATCTGGTCATTTGCGATAAATTATAAATTACATAAATCGAATATGTAATTACATTTAAAATGGAAATGAAATAATTGATATTGTAATAATAATGATATAAATACAATACATAAATACATAACATCCCAGTTGAAAATAATTGCATGGATATCCACGTGGAAATCCATGAGGATTAGTAATCCACGTGGATCGTACAGGGATTCCACGTGGATCGATCATGGTCTGAAAAAAATGCAATCACCGCGGATTTTCCACAGATCCACGTTGATTTTTTTTCAATCCTCGTGGATTTCGGACTTGTTCACGAGCACGACTAAAACATCCGCGAGGTTTCGTCAGTGAATCACCGCGGATTTTGAACTGATCCACGAGGATAATTGAATAATCCACGTTGATTTTTGTTCAATCCTCGTGGATTTCGGACTTGTTTGCGAGAACGCTTGAAGGATAATTGAATAACCCTGCTGGAAAAAATCAGGTGAAAAGTCAGGTAAATTATCAGGCGAAAATCATGCCAAATCGTCTTCAGGTAGTTGAATTTTTGTGTGAGAATATCATCCGGGTTGCCTATTTTTGGCTCCAGGTCAGAACTGAACTTTGCGATGACTTTCTTCGGTACTCGAGGTCATAAAAAAATTACGACTACCCGAAGAAAAGCATCGTCGAATCCGGATCCTAACCTATTACCCATCCGGAGTAAGAGAGAAAGCAAGATTTTAAAATTGTGATTATATTGTACAAATAGTTTTTTTATTGTGGTACTATAAATATAATAAGATATTAAAAGAACTTGAAAAAATGCATACACACTTCTCATATAGCTGCTTTGATATAGCTCTTGTATAATCAATGAATAGCTCAAGTGGTAGGGAGCTGGGCCGCTGAACCGACAGATCACCGGTTCAAGCTCAAGTCTCGGGGAACTTTATCACTTCTTTAAAGTATACAAGTAAATAAATCTTATATATGTAAGTCGATGATTACAATTGGAGGGTTAGGTCTCGAAATGAGTACAGTGGTTGATGCTAGTTATAACTGATTTTTAGAATATTTACATTATGTACAATGTTTAAATATTGAGTATAAATTAATAATTATAAAAGTACACAGGTTTACCTAAATCAACAACTTGTACACTATTTAATTAATCGATACACTGTATTCTCACGTGTCTTCTATCGCAGTGGCAACGTATGCAAATTCTTATGCTGACTCATCTGTGACTTTGGGCCTTGGTGTGTGTTTCTGGCAAGCGACATCTAGCGTGTCGCTTTTAAGTTTGTGTCGGTCTCAAACTTACATCCCCCTTACCCCCCCCGACAATGGACTTTGGAGATAGGAGTCTGGAAGTAGGGAATCATCTTGCTTGCATGATAAACGTTTGAGTCTAATATATTTTTTTTTTCGAGTCGATTACATATAGTAGTTCCGAAATCTTTTTCTTTATTTTAAACGGCCCCTCCCTGACCGGATCCAGTTTTTTCCTATTTAACCGATTTCCGTTTTGTATGTAAACAAGATCACCTACTTTATACGCTATTTTCTTTTGTTTTTATCGTAATATACTTTATTTTGGTTATGAATCTTCTCTGCGTTTTCAAATGCTTTTTTTTCTAAATTATTTTCATTTAATTCCGTAGGATAAAAAGATTTGTCGATCCGTTTAATAGATAATTTGGTGTAAATTTCGTTCGTATTGTATTATTGTAGTCATCTACACAATGATCCGCTATTACCGACCATGGTCTATTTGATTTTCGAATATTTTACACCTTATTGCATTTACAAGGGTTTGATTTGTCCGCTCGTTTTGCCCGTTGGAGAATGGACAATCTACTGCGGTAAAAATATTTTATGTTTTCTGTTTTAAAAAGTGTTTAAATTGATTCGGTTTTATTCCCGCATATTGGTCAGTCAGGAGTATTTTTTTTTATTTTCCCTTTTTTTGCACTTTTTTATTAAGTTTATGAAGTCTTTTGCAGTCTGGGTTTTTGACGTCAGTACAAAAGCGTATCTCGTGAAGTGGTCCACGACTAGATGTAAATATTTTTTCGGGGTTTATTCCCACTAAACCCCCCAATCGTGTCTAAGGATATTATCTGAAAAGGTTCTGATGCCGGGCCTCATTGAGAGAGTGGCTGAGTACAGTTTCCAAATCGTGATTTGTTCTTTATACATGCGTCGCATGCTTGACAAATAAGTTTAATGTGTTTGTGCATGTTTTTGAAGTAATATTTTGGGCTAGAGTTAGATTTAACTGTTTTACTCCGATATGATTTTTGTTGCGGAGATTTTCTATCATTTGAATTCCTAGATTTTCTGTAATCCATATTTTTTCTTTATTATTTAGTATTTTGTACAATAATTATTTTTTGTTTTTATTTTATCTTCTATTCTTATGCTCAAGTTTTTTGGTCTTTGTTTAATTCTTCTAATGACAAATAGTTTATTACCTTTATTGCAGTTTCACTGTTTGTATTTTCATCTAACACTGGATTTCTAGAAGCTATCTGCTTCTGCATTGTTTTTACCAGGGTTATATTTCATTTTAAAATTGAAATTTGAGATGTAGTTTAGTAATGCTAATAGTTCCGGATCTTTACTATTTTTCACATTGAAATTTTCTAGTGGTTTATGGTCAGTGAAAATTGTGAATTTTTTTCCTATCAGTTTGTATTGCCAGTATAATATACATTCTTTGATCGCCAAGACTTCCAAGAAGATAGCCCGTTTATTTTCCTGAGATTTTGACAATTTTTTTGAAAAGAAGTAGACTGGTTTTAACTCATTATCTTTTTGTGGCGGTTTTAAGATTGCAGCAACTCCTTTTTTCGACGCATCTGTAAAAACATATATTGGGAGTTTTGGATCAAAAATGTCCAATATTGGCTCAGAGCTGAGATAATTTTTTATTTTCCTGAAACTACTCTCACATTCTCGGGTCCATTCAAATTTTTATGTTTTTTCTAAGTAGATTATGTAGCGGTTCTAACTCTATTGGAGCTTTTGGTATATATTTCAGATAGAAATTTATTTTGCCTAAAAGTTGTCGAACATTTTTCGGTTTTTGTGGTATCGGGAAGTTTTTTATCGTGGCTAAGTTGTCACTTAAGGGTTTTACTTCATTTTCTTTCATTTCATGTCCTAAATAAATGACTGACTTTTTTGCAAAGATGCATTTTTTTTTGTTCAGTTTAAATCCAGCGTTTTCAATAGCTATGAGAACTTTGCTAATGTGCTTTAAATGATCTGCGTGATTTTCTGAAAATATTAGTATATCGTCGATGTAATTCATCGCAAAATTTTCCAAATAGTTTTTCGCTAATACGTTATCAATACTCTCTGAAAAATTGCTGGACTGGATTTTAGACCAAAAGGTAAACAATTCCATTGCCAATGCCCATTTTGTGTAATGAATGCAGTTTTGTATTTGTCTTTCTCTCTAATTGGGATTGACCAGAAGGCTGAGTTTACGTCTAATTTTGAAAAAATTTTGCAATTTCGTACTCGAGTTAGCAGATCATCTATTATTAGAAATGGGTGGCATTCTGGTATAATTATCTTATTGAGTTCACTGTAGTCTATGCACAATCTTGACTTTCTTCCTTCTTCTTTCTTTAAAACAAGGGTTACAGGGGATGCGAAAGGACTAGTGGAGCGTTCGATTAAACCTACTCTTTTTAATGATTTTATCTGAGTTTTTATTTCTTCATTATCTTCATTCGAGCATTTATATGGTTTACGTGCAATCTATTTATTTTCAATAAATTTCACCGACGCTTCGTAGTTTTTTACCTTGCCTACCTCAAATTTATCTTCTGTGAACAACTCTTTGTGTTTATTCAATACGTCTTCCAAAGAGAGTCCACTGTTTAACGATGAGTCTATCATTGGAACCTTTTTTTCAAGAGTCTCATTTTGACTACTTTTAATTTTATAATTTTGAAAAATTTTCAGGTTATCCAACTGGCAAAGTTTAAATTCTCTGATTGCGTCTAGACCCAACAAGATATCATCATGAAACATATCACTTTTTACAATATAAAACCGCATTGTTTTTGTGATATTCAATATTTTTGTTTTAATATTTATTTCGCCCAACGTGTACGTGGTACCTGTAAACGTATAGACTTTATGCACCCCACCTATTTTCTTTGTTAATTTTAATTTTCTTGACGTATCATAATTTATGGATGATACATTTGCTCCAGAGTCGTATACTGCTACTACTGGAGTGTCATTAATACATACTTTTAATCGTATAAGTGGGGTCGCAATACGTTTTTTGCTTCGTCTGAAGATGCTATGCTTTCTTCAATGTTTGTATTATTTATTACTTTAATGCTGTTTTTTGTTTTTCCTTATCAGCAAGTTTTACTCTACATGCATCTTCCGGGTGATATCTATTTGGGAATCCTTTTTTTGTGCAGTATGGGCAAGGTTTCTTTTCTACTTTGCTCTCTTCTACAGTTTTTGTTTTATTTCTATTCTCTTTTTCTAATAGACCTTCCAACTGATTTATAAGTGACATTAACTTATCAACCGTATTTATATTTTTTCTATTTATGTGTAGTTGAATTTTTGTTGGTAAGCCTTAACTGATTAGATTTATTTGTGGGTTTTCTGCTATTTTTGCGTCGGTATCTAAGATCAAATTTCTCTTTTTTAACGCGTATTCTAAAAGTGACCCATTTAAATACCGAAATTCATATGCATATTTTATTTCCGACCATCCAATTACATTAAATGTATCCAAAAAAGAATTTTTCCAATGTTCCCACGGGGTTGTGATTTTATTTATTTTTAAGAAGCTATTAAACCATTCAAGGGCCGGTCCCTCCAAGAAAAATCTCAATGTTTCTGCGTAGTTTTCTTCGATACAATTTTGACGTGTGCATTCACTCACGAAAAGGTTTATAAAATTACATGCATTTTGGTTTTTCCCGAATATTTATCTACAATTATATTTTTTACTCGTGACGTTATCTTATCATGAGATGGGTTTTGAGGATTATGTGTTGAACCAGGGTTAGGATCTACCGTATCTCGACACTCATCCAAATAGTGACCATCGTAACACACATTACCTTCTTCATCCAAATACTGTTCTTGTAAGTCTCCCGAGAGAGTTAACCAAACCTTTCGAAATTTTCCTCGAGTTTTCAACCCTTTCACGACATTTTTGACAATGCTAAGATCGAAAAGTTTTTGGTGGTTTTCCTTGGATGCCAGGTTTTGGGGAAATTCATAGATCGTTTCTTCTTCTTCTAATTGAATCGTGCGTACCTTCACACCCGTAGTTTTGGAGTCCAATGCCACTGCTGTAAAGCAGAATCTTGCTCGTACAGTAGCCATGTAAGTTGTTGATTTGTAAGTCGATGATTAAAATTGCAGGGTTAGGTCTCAAAGGCTCGAGGAGCCTTGGGTTCAAATCTTAGTGATGACAATCGGAAAAATCCGATTGCCATTCGGCGGGATGAGAACCTAAGTGCTCCGCCTGTCTTGGGGCGGGTTTTTTCCTGGAGGATGGAGGAGGAGGGTGTAGTGCATATGCACTACGTATACCCCCAGGTTTTCCTTGCCTCACAGGTCCTCGGGTCTGGGCAAATGCGAGACAGTAGGGAGGGGGGTATAGTAATAATCTCTTCCTGCTCTAAGCCTCCTGCAGGCCCTTCTAAGAAGAAGAAGTAATAAGAGAGAGAAAAAAAAAAAAAAAATGAGTACAGTGGTTGATGCTAGTTATAACTGATTTTTAGAAATATTTACATTATGTACAATATTTAAATATTGAGTATAAATTAATAATTATGAAAGTACACAGGTTTACCTGAATCAACAACTTGTACACTATTTAATTAATCGATACACTGTATTCTCACGTGTCTTCTATCGCAGTTGCGACGTATGCAAATTCTTATGCTGACTCGTCTGTGTACTTTGGGCCTTGGTGTGTGTTTCTGGCAAGCGACATCTAGCGTGTCGCTTTTAAGTTTGTGTCGGTCTCGAACTTACATTTGAATCTTCAAAAAAATCTCAATTATGAAGTAAATAACACAAGCATCGATGTTTCACATCTAGTGCATAATCAATGAGTGGTTTTACATAATGACGGCTGTAATTTGTATACAGGGTGTCCCAAAAGTATGGAAACCTCTGAAAAGCGGCCAAAATAAGCGGGAGACAAAAATCGATAACCCTATATCCGACGTATTTTTTCCCGAGGAATCCAATGGTGACCTCAGATTTGATCTTGAACCTAACCTCAAAGCTGCAGTAACTCAAAAATCGATTTTTCAAATGTAACCCCCATTTTTTATTGCAGATTTGAAAAGAGCAGACAATTTCACGTCAAAATGTATGTTTTGTTTTTTTTCGAGGTCATTTTAAGGGCGTTACAGACGCAAATAAAACCCCAATTGAACCTAAAATCAAGCTTAAGTAAGGGCTTTTTTTCTTATTGTACAGCCTCCAAAATGACCTTGAAAAAAATAATAAAATACATATTTTCACGTAAAATTTTCCGCTCTTTTCAAATCTGTTATAAAAAATGGGGGTCACCATGCGAATAATCGATTTTTGGTTCACCCTAGCGTATAGGTTATGTTCAAGGTCAAATTCAAGGTCAACATTGAAAAGAGCGGAAAATTTTACGTGAAAATATGTATTTTATTATTTGTTTCCAGGTCATTTTCGAGGCTGTACAATTAGATAAAAACTCTTACTTGAGCTTGATTTTAGGTTAAATTGGGGTTTTATTTGCGTCTGTAACGCCCTTAAAATGACCTCGAAAAAAAACAAAACATACATTTTGACGTGAAATTTTCCGCTCTTTTTAAATCTGCAATAAAAAATGGGGGTTACATTTGAAAAATCGATTTTTGAGTTACTGCAGCTTTAAGGTTATGTTCAAGGTCAAATCTGAGGTCACCATTGAGTTCCCCGTAAAAAAATACGTCGGATATAGGGTTATCGATTTTTGTCCCCCGCTTATTTTGGCCGCTTTCCATAGGTTTCCATACTTTTGGGACACCCTGTATATAACTTGTGAAAAAAAAAAAAATGACTCGAACTTTGTGATACTAGATTTAAGAAATTTCTTGACTACTTGTATATACTTATTTTGAAACTGTGACGTCATCCTTGATAATGACGCTAAAAGAATTTTAACATTTATATATATATGGGCTAAGCCATAGTTAGCGTGATGGTCAAAAAATTTTTTTTTCTTACATTATGTACTTTTGAAGAGTACATTGAAAAGTGTAAATCCTGAAAGTTTCAGCTCTCTAGGTCCAACCCTATTGAATTTTCAGGGCCTCAAAGTTGAATTTTCTTATTCTGCTGATATTCTGCTTGCAATTCTGATTTTCTGGGGTTAATATAAAAAAATTGTTGAATCATGGTTTTTAATGTAAAATTTGATGTAGAATTCAAATTTGTACTTACAAATCATATTTACTACTTCTAGACCTATAGAAATGATATTTTCAGGCATGAATCATATAGGGTACCAAATAAATGTGTTCGTCTCCTTCGATTAGGCCCATACTGTAATATGTTAATCGATACATCAAAATACAACTTCTGATAAATTTTAGTTATCGGCAGACAAACAGAATTCTTATTGAGCTTAATATGAGTCAAGAAACATGGTTTTTCTCTGATTTTCCTTGATTCTTGACTCATGTTAAGCTCAAAAATGAATTCTGTTTGTCGGCCGATAACTAAAATTTATCAGAAGTTGTATTTTGATGTATCGATTAACATATTACAGTATGGGCCTAATCGAAGGAGACGAACACATTTATTTTGGTACCCCTATATGATTCATGCCTGAAAATATCATTTCTATAGGTCTAGAAGTAGTAAATATGATTTGTAAGTACAAATTTGAATTCTACATCAAATTTTACATTAAAAACCATGATTCAACAATTTTTTTATATTAACCCCAGAAAATCAGAATTGCAAGCAGAATATCAGCAGAATAAGAAAATTCAGCTTTGAGGCCCTGAAAATTCAATAGGGTTGGACCTAGAGGGCTGAAACTTTCAGGATTTTCCCTTTTCAATGTACTCTTCAAAAGTACATAATTTGAGAAATAAAATTTTTTTGACCATCACGCTAACTATGGCTTAGCCCATATATATATTTCTATGTAAATCTTGTAACTCCCTTTCGGGGGAGGCAGTTACTATTATCTTTCTGTCAGGAAGAATCTCAAATACGAAAATAGGCGCGTGAGGCGCAATATGCAATGCACGAGCAGCCCCTTCATCTTAGCCCTTGTTCGATCGATCGCTTCTCGGCCTTTTGGTTGAGATAAAAGTGTAAGTCCTAGTATACTAGGCCGCATACTCTTAGCCGAGGGCCGACGATCTCCGTCTTGTCAGGAGTAATGGGCACGGCGGATCATTTAATCATGTTCACATCGTGCCCACCCGCTGGCCGATTCAAATTAGTTCACAATATTTACATGGCGTCAGAGTCACATTATCATACCCCCGCCAGAAGTAATGGGCGCGGGCCCTATTTACATGTACAAACTTACCTCCTAGTCGAGGCAGTTTTTTCGTGCTACACGCACCCCTCTTAACCAAAAATTAAATCTGTTCTTATTAGCTTGATATCTAATACGAAGTCTATATGACTTCTAGCATATCGAACTGATTTTTGAAAACCGGCACGGCGCCTGAAGCTTGCTCCGGCCTTGCCACGGGTCTTCTCTGCATTGCAGTACCGCAGAGATAGGCCCAATAATCCACTGAACAATAAGCTATAGCTTTAAGTGCCGGTTTTCAAGAGATCACTTCGATATTTAAAAAAAAAATTTTTTCTAATTTCTTCTTTTTGGTACTTTCCCCGAGACTACACTCTGATCCATCGCGCGAGTTTGACATCCGTTCGCGCGCGAAGTGTCGTGTTTGTAAATAAAGCCCGGTGTGTGTTACGTGTATTGTGTGTGTATATAACCGAACTTTCTGTGATTTTCGACAAGTTTTTATCGCAATCTTATTCTCGACGACGTTCTAACGCACACTCCGAGGCCGTTGAAGCGATTGTGGAGGACCCGGGTCGCCGCTGCGCGTGTAAGAATCCCTAGCCGGTCTGTATGAGCGAACATACAAGGCTCATTATCCTATAGAAAGGTACACCTGCGGGGTAAGTCCTTTCATATTCGCATTTATCCCCCGGAGCAAAAGCAGAACGAAAGTTGACGTGTATCGTCTGCTCTCGCGAAGGCTTCGGCTCGCATTCCGCAATCCATATACCCAAAGCCGTGTAGCGGTACACCTGCTGCGTCTTCGGCTACACTCGTGTGGCAGTTGACGTAGCGGACAGCGGCTCGTGTTTACTGCACGAGCCAGCAATAACATCGTTTGCCGCGTGAGAATCAAGTGAAATATTTGACACATAGTTGCGCCTAGCGAGTTATATACTCAACGCGAAGCGCGCTATTTAGTACTTTCTACAGACTTGACTACAATTAATAAAAAAAAAAATAGTTTCTCCCGACTCTGCTACATCGACATGCGTGTCTGAGGTGACTTGCTGAGCTATTTTACTAGTTCAGCATAACCCGAGGCAGTTCGCTGTGAAGTAGGGCACCTCAAAATTGCCTCATCCCGAGGGTTCCGTGGCATGTAGGCAACGATCTGTTACAAGTCTCCTAGCGAGCACGCAGTTCCGCGCACGCACGTCGTTGGCCCTTTCCCGTCGGTCAGTCGGCCCCGGTCTGAGCTGCGCTGTTCTAGCGATTCCTCTGCCAGCTAGCCTACATTGCATCCCTCTACCCCCGCGGTACA
This sequence comes from Trichogramma dendrolimi, assembly GCA_034770305.1. Lineage (NCBI taxonomy): Eukaryota > Metazoa > Arthropoda > Insecta > Hymenoptera > Trichogrammatidae > Trichogramma > Trichogramma dendrolimi. Next base: position 7,176 of record JAPMIB010000278.1, on the reverse strand, counting down.
CCTCGGTGTGGAAAACTTCACCCTGGTGCCTCGCGGACTTCATTCGGCATCTATTTCCCCCACCTAATCATAAGCCCCGCAGGATGGCTTTAATCGATACTGATATCGACTTAACTATAACGGCAATGACTTGGTTGTCATCTATGAGCCTTTCCCAGAGAGCCTTGAATGCGAGCTCTGCCCCGCGGCTCAGCGAGCGCTGTCGCTGTGGAACGGCAACAGATGCGGCGTCTTCACGGGCGAAAGCCGTAAGACCCAGCTCGCGAAACATCTAAAACTGAGACACAACGCAGCCGACAAAATAAGGGCCGGCTGCAAAATGTGCGGTACGTCTCGATGGGAAAATATTCCCTGAAGGACGTACGCGCACATATTAGAAAAGAGCACGAAGCTGGGCGGGCCGAACCCGTGAGGACTAGGGGGGCCTCGCGCGCGGCGCGGCCGAATAGCTGCCGCGATGAAAATAATAATAATAATAATATAAATGATAATAATAGAAACGCGGGCGGCAGTGGCGAAATTGTAAATAGTATTTCTAGTCAAAATGATAGGGCCGCTGCCGCCGATACAATAGGTACGAACCGTGCCGCTGCGCCGAGCGGATCGACGCAAAACAGAAGAGGTGAAGAAGACGGACCCGAGGAGGATTCACCAGGTCCAACGATCATGCGCACTCGTCGAGCAGCTAGGCAGCGACTGCCTAGCACGAGCGACACGGACGAGGACAGCATCAACATCAGCGCCCACAAGCAGCAGCAACATCACCAGCTAGCGCCAAACAATTTACCCGTGTCGCCCGACGTGCAACGACATCAGCACGTCAGACGAGACGCAAACAGCCGCTGCAACAACACCAGACAGCGGCTCGTAACGCCGCCACAACAACACTGCTGAGCAGTCGAGTGACGAATGCCAACGTAAGTCACTCGCCTGAGTCGCCGAGAAGAACGCTACGGCCGCGCAGCAGCAACGCAACAACCTCGGCTGCACACAACATCCGCGCGCGGCGTGCAACGTCAGTGCCTGCGAGAGCCAGGACAGCCAACGACAACAGCTGCTGCCCAAAAGGACTCTCCAGCCGGCCCAAGAGTCAGCAGAAGGTCGCAGGTCCACTACCTCAACTGCGACCCAGAGAGCGGCACCATCGACGTCGAGACAGCAACGTAGCACTTCTCCGACGCTTGCGAGAAGAAGCGGTAGCACAAGGAGCAATGCCAACAGCTCGCGTCCGCCTCCACGAGCCGCAAATCTGGCTCATCGCCTCCTGCCGTGCGCACAACTCGCGAGCGCGCCTGAGGCTAGAAAAGCGAGCCAGAGCAACAACAACAGCTACAAAAGCTACTCCACCACATCAAGGAGTAGCACGAGCGGCCTGAAAAGGCGGACGCAGGACAACGCACCGCCAAGAAGAAGCTCCCCGCAACAACATCAAGCAGGACCGAGCAGAATCCGATCGCCTGCAACAACGTATGCAGAAGCGACCCGAGGCCAGACGTCACCACGAGCCTCGGCGCCCGGGGAGGACATCGATACCTCAAGAGCCTCCCCCACAGTAACAGCTACCGGATCAATGGCGGCAACAACATCTATAGCCGCCACACTCACAACAACAACAGTCTCGGTCTGCAGCGGGAGCATAGCGAGCGCAGTCAGCAGGCCAACCACCAGCATGGCCTGCCAGCGACCAGAAGAAGTGCAGGTGCAACTGCTTTCGCAGACACCTGCACTCTCAGCGGTGGAACAAACACCATCTTCAAGCGGCGATACGTTAACACCGGCAGTTGCAGAGGCAGCAACACCACCAGCGAGCCCTTCCTCCTGCAACACCACCAGCGGAGGCAACTGCCGAAGAGGACTGGCGAGTCGTCGGAAGGACCCGGAGAAGAAGCTCGGTACCAACAACACCCGCTGCCGAGCAAGAACGTCGAGCCACCGCAGCGTCCGGAACAACATCTCCGCCGGTTCATACCTACAATTTATTCGAACGGCTGAACAACGCGTTAGAAAGCGTTTTTAGGGACACGCCACGCAGAAACGTGGACGTTCCTCGGGCCGCCATCGTCCCGGAATCGAGAGTCTCAGCGGAGGAAACGGGTCTCGGTGACCGTCATCGGCCGGACCGTGCGCCTGACGTGTCGGGGGTAAGGTCGGTCAGGCGAGGGCGGGAACCTCCTCGTGGGAACGGGGCCGGGGGCAACGGACGTCGTGGCGGACGAGCCGTTGCTGGTCGCGGACCCACGGTGGAGCAAACTGCCCTCATAGACCTGGCCTGCCTCGCCACCGTCACACAGCAGCTAGAGCATACTGCCACTCTGGCTGCTGAGTATCTATCAAGATTTACCGAGAGAAGGGTGCGATGCCCGGCCGGGGGCGGTCGTCGCAACAGACGCGCGAATGGTGCGCGAGGACGACAACGTAACGGCGATGACCCCGCGGCGGGCGCGGGCGATGATGCCGGTCCGGTCACCAGGGAGGGTTGGGTGGCGGCGGCCACGCGAATTCAGCGCCTCTACCGCAAGAACCGGAGGAGGGCCGTCCAAGACGTCGTCGATGGGGCTCCTCAGCACTGCGAAATCAGTGTTGCCGAGGTCCAGAGGCACTTCGAAGACGTGCACTCCGTCAGAGAGCCTGGAGGAGCACTGCCGCCGCTGTTCAACGCCGAACCGCCCACGGCGGCCAGCGATGCGGCCTTGGTGAGGCCCTTTGAGAGAGCAGAGGTGAGCCTGAAGCTCAAGGGGATGAATAACTCATCTCCTGGGCCGGATGGTGTAACCTACTGCGATTTGAAGAGGGCGGATCCAGGCTGCCATGTGCTGGCTGCACTCTTCAACGCGTGTCTACGCACTGGGCTGGTTCCGCAGTGCTGGAAATCATCCAGCACTATCCTCCTCACAAAAAAGGTGACCGGGCAGACATCGGGAACTGGCGCCCGATCGCGATGGGTGATACGACCGCGAAACTGTTTGCCTCGCTCATCGCCGACCGACTCACTACGTGGGCGGTCGTCAACCAGCGCATAAGCCCGTCGCAAAAGGGTTTTCGCCCGTACGAGGGGTGCTTTGAGCACAACTTTGTGCTGGGGGAGATACTGCGCGACGCAAAGACCCGGCGCAAAGAAGTGGTGGTCGCGTGGCTGGATCTGTCCAATGCATTTGGATCTGTCCCTCATGCGTCCATCCACGAGGCACTAGATCGCCACAGCGTTCCTCTGCCGATAAGAAACCTCGTAAGGTCATCATACGAGGGAGTCTCCACTAGCGTCAAGACCGCTGGAGCCATAACCGACCCCGTTCGCATCCTTTCGGGTGTCAGGCAGGGGTGCCCCCTCAGCCCGATAGTGTTCAACCTCGCCCTGGAGCCTGTAGTGCGTGCAGTGCAGGCGACTGGGCGGGGGTACACGCTGTCGGGCCAGACGTACAACAACTTGTTTTACGCAGACGATGGGGCGCTCGTGTCTGACTCGCCCGACGGGATGCGACTTTATTAAGATCTGCCGAGGAGGCGGCTGCGGCTGTCGGGCTCCGCTTTAACCCGTCTAAGAGTGCAACCCTGCACTTGAAGGGCGCGGCGACGGCGAGAGTCCGGGACACGCGTTCTCCATCCAAGGGTCGGAGATGCGCTCCATGCGAGAAGGCGAGGCCTACGAACACCTAGGCGTGCCCACCGGCTTCCAGGTGCGACACACCTGATTCGTCGATTGACGGGCTCGTCGCGGACCTCCGCAAATTAGATCAGTCGCTTCTCGCGCCTTGGCAAAAACTCGAGGTCGCGGCAACGTTTATTCTGCCGCGATTGGATTATTGCCTACAGGGATCCCACGTGGAAAAGGGCCCGCTGAGTAAGGCAGACAAGGTGGTCAAGAAGCTCGCCAAGGGGTGGATGCACCTGCCACAGCGGGCCAGCCGGAGGTCGTCTTTCTGCCGCCCAACATGGGCGGCGGGGGGATCCTCCCGCTGGCTGACATGGCCGACCTTTACACGATAGCACACGCCTTCAAGCTCTTGACTCGAGGGAGGCTGCCGGTCGTCGCTGGAGTGCGTGGCTGCTAAGCGTCTTGGCAGCAGCAGCCGAACAAGATCTGGCCGACTACTTGTCCGGAGTCGTCGATGGCGACTTCGTACGCCCCTCTGCGGGCACGGCCTCACTGTGGTCCCACGCGAGAATGCGGCGCGGAGGGCGTCGGCGGTGCTCGGATTGAGATGGGTTGGTGCGCGGAACGCCGGGAACTCGGTGTGAAGTGTCGCGGCCCGTCGGGCAACACCATCACCGTGACGCCGCAGCAAGAAGCCAGTGGTACGGCGTTTGCGATCGGCATTGTCGGCTTCACTACAGGGAGCGTCCTCTTAGCCAAAAAAGACCAAGGCAAAGTATATGAGGTGAGGTCCGGCAGCAGGGTGGGTAACCACTTTCTGCGCAACGGCAGTTTTACGCGCTTCGCGGAGTGGCGCTTTATCCCCGGGCCGTCTCGACGTCTTGCCGCTCAATGCGACCAAACGCTGCCAGACTGGTGGTGACAAGCGTTGCCGAAAATACGGAGCTCACCTAGAGGCGCTCCCCCACGTGATTCAGCACTGCGGTCTAACTACGTTGCTATCACTAAGCGTCACGATGGTGTGTTGGACCGGCTGGTCAAGACCCTGAAGATCCCGGGACCGTGTCGGTAACCGGACGGTCGATGGCGTCGACCTGGAGTGGGCGCAGCTACGACCGGACCTAGTCGTTCGCGACGAAGTCCGGAAGAAAATAGTCATTGTCGACGTGGCCGTGCCGTTCGAGAATCGCAATGTGGCTCTAGAGGAGTGAGAAGTGAAAAGCTCGCCAAGTACCGGGGTCTAGCTGCGTGCCTCGAAGGGCAGGGGTACGGCGTCAAGCTGATGCCCTTCCTTGTCACGTCAAGTTACAAAAATTTGTGGTAAAAAAGCTTTTAACTTTTTTTGTTTAAACAACCAAACTTTTTAATTAAACATCAACACTCAAATTTAAGCCCGGAATCTGAATGAGCATTAAATTCTACATAAATTATATATATGTGAAGTCTTTTCAAGGCCTTGAACATGGAAAAAAAATCGCATCGAAGGCGAACAAAAAATTCGTCACTTTGAAGTTGGTGGGTGAACATGCATAAAAATCGAAAAAAAAAATTTTCTCAGAATCGGATCGTAACTACTGCTTCTTATTGTACACATAAAACCCAACCTTTTTTGTAAATAAAATTTTTTTCTACGACCCCTTCAACGCGCTGTACATGTGAACGAAAAAAGGTCGTTTTTGCACTAAAAGGGTTGTAACTTTGTGAAAAAAGCTCGTAGGACAATCTTTAAAAAAAGGATTTAAAGGTCTCGTCAAAACCCACAAATCCATCGGTTTAAAAGTTTCGGCCCTTTCTAACTAAAATGGCAAGAGAAAGCGAAGACAAAAAAAAAGCAATATTTTTGATTCGTTAATTGTTAATAAAATTGATAAATAAATAAATAAACCTAATAACAATTTATATAGCCTTAAAGTGCTAGTAAATACCTTTCGAATGGCGGGTCCGAAAAGTCAATCTGACTTTTTTGACTGAGCTACAAACTTTGAAGTTTACTCATTTTTCGCTTAGGTATGGCAAAAGTAATTGACGGGCAGTGTATATATATAAATTTCTATGTAAATATTGTACCTCCTCTTCGGGGGAGGCAGTTACTTTAACTGCACAATAAAAAAACTTTAATCTGTTATTATCTTTCTGTCTAAAAGAATCTCAAATACAAATCTTTGCGCGAGAGTGATTTTTGCCACTCGTGCGACAGAGATCAGATCGAGTTCAGAATTCGAGCGCGCTACAGCCTAAAGTTCGGAGCAGAATTCTCAACGAGCAACACACACTAAGACCGCCTTATGTGTGGGGCTGCGACGTGTCACCATTATTTATTAGCTAAAATTGTTATTTGCGAAATAAAGTCAAATCATATATAATAAGTTTAAGTGATTTAAATAAAATTGTATTCAAGTTATAACTAATAGTCGATTCACTGATTAAATAAAGAGAGTGAAGTCGAAAGAACAGTAAGAGTGAGTTATTTACACCATAACTCCGCGGCTTGGAGCAGCCACCGATTGCTATAAGAAAAAGGTAACACGAAACTCCAAAGTGGTTCCTATACTAGAAAAAAATCCAAAAAGCTGGAAACTAGCGGCAAGAAGGAAGCCCGCCATATCAACTCCCAACGGCCAACGACTTTCACTCTCTGCAAAATTGGAGAAAAACGGCCATTTTGGAGAACCAAGGGAGCACTAACGAAACGATCCGTCCTCTGCTTGACCGCAATGGCCGGAAACAAACAATTCAAACGATGTAACGTACTCGGACGTAAACAAGGCAAGTCAACGGACTCCGAAAATACGCGGCAGAAGCAACATGTCGCTACCACGTACCGTACCGACGAATCGAGCCGACTCCCCTCCCCCCAACAAACAAAACGGAGCAGAGGGACCGATAGGCGAGCCGGAGCAAGGGGAGAGAGACGAGCAAGCAGACGGCGCTCGCGGACCGAGACGTCACTTTGAATACGAGAACTTGAATCGCCGAACGTCGCATCTGTCTGACAGCACAAGCTTCCGAGATTTTGGCCATCCAAGCCTGACTTATAGTTTTCCCAGTTTGAGGCTGTGTTCCAGCTCATGCGTATATCATTGGACAACACCAAGTAAAACATGGTTTTGGCAGCTCTCAACCAGGATTCCATCGCGGAGCTGTCCGACATTATAAGGACACCGCCAGCCCAAAACAAAAACGAGGCCCTCAAGGCAACGATACTGCAGCGGATGACAGAGTCAACGGACCGTCAGCTGCACCATCTTCTCACCGGACTGGAGCTGGGCGATAAGCGACCATCCCAGATGCTGCGATAGATGAGAGACCTCGCAGGAGATAGCGTCTCTGAGCACGTACTTCGAGTTAAGTGGCTCGACCTGCTTCCGCCTCTCACCCGCCGAATGTTGAGAGTGCTCAAAGCAAATAGATTTGAGGAGCTGGCAGCATCAGCTGACGTGCTAATCGACTATGGACCAGCGGTGGCCGCAACGAGGCCAAGCCAAGCGAACCAGCGACAGAGAGCTGAACCACCTACAGCCGGCCCTGCCCACGAGATGATGAGCTCGGTGGCAAGAGAGCTTGCGAGTCTGAGACAAGTCGTC